>JAUELO010006470.1:0-11703 GCA_032357855.1 Amphibolips quercusostensackenii
AGGTCCGTCGGGCCATCCTAGGGTACGACCCCTAGGCACCGGGTCTATTTCCGGAGGGCAGATGGCACTTGTTGGCTGCTAGACGAGGGCGGCCGGGCACTAAGGATCCGCGTAGAGAAAGGCCAGCAGATGAAAATAGGATTCCGTTATCTTTGACGCTACCCGGGTTTTACGACAAACCCCGTTAAGTCTTCCCGCCAGTGATCGTTGTACGGGCAGCGTCGCCGGATGGGAGTTTACACAGCATTTCCGCTAGGGTAATCGATTGTTTAGATTCACCCTCTCGGCCACATGCACTCAGGGTGCCCCTACGGACGCCATTGCCGGCGCCGAGCCAGATTCTTCTGTCACAAGACCCTTACTCTTCAGGGACCTCTTGTATAGCAGAAGAGATTCCTCTAGTGCCTCCAACCGTCCTAATACCAATACCGTCCACTCCCTGACAGGGAGGATTCTCGAGACCCGCGACCCCGATTCACCGTCCTACTGAGGCCACCGCTCCAGGTTCTAGCGACGACGTTTCGTTACCCGCAGCAGACGGCTTTCCAGAAATCCAAAGCTGACTATCAAGGCTGTTAATACGAAATTTAAAAACATTTAAAAGCGGTATTGTCCTGATATTTCATATATTTGAAATTGAAACTACAATATTGTAAAATTTGAAATTCGAAACCTGCAAAAATTTTTCTTAAAGTTAATTCTCAGAAAAAACTTTAGTTACAAGGCCTCAAAGATTAAACTGATAGGGAATCGCGCATTCAAAACTATAATTTTTTAAACTATAGAAATTTTTAAGACGATAAATATATTATTTGTAAGTGTCATATCATGTAGTATCCAGTGACATTCAAAACTATTAAACAGATTTTTTTACTAAAAAATGTGATTTCTGTAAAAAAAATCACCGTCATATTTAACGTCGCAATTTGCAGAATTTCAAATATTGTGAACCTTCAAAGTTCAATTATTCTAGACATTTTGAAAAGTATATGCTTTCTAATTGGAAACTTCCAAAAATTAAAAAATGTGTAAATTATAAAATACGGGGAATCTCCCGGTGTAATATTTCTCTACCGGCTTCATTTCCGTTTTCTCCCGGTACAAGTTTCTCTTGGCTTTTTCCCGGATCTCCCAATTCTCCCGGGTGGGTTTCAACTGTGAACTTAAAATGAAGAAGAATTCATTGGAATTCTTAGAATACTTTTGGTTTCTTTGACTTTTTGAAATTGTTTTGAATATTTTGACTCTTTTGAATTCTTTTGAATTCTCTGGCTTCTTTTGAATTTTTTGAACTCTTTAATTCTTTCGAATTTTTTGAATTCTTTTATATTCTTACGCTGTTTTGAATTCTTTTGAATTGTTTGTATTCTGTTGAATTCTTTGCATTCTTTGATTTTTAAAATTTTTCTAATGCAAATATTATAATAAGTTTCACTCAAAATTAAAAGCAACAACCTATAATTAAAAATTTAATTCATTTTTTTGAATACTTTTGGATTCTTTAAATTCTTTTCAATTTTTTTCCATTCTTTTGAATTATTTTGAATTCCTTTAAATTCCGTGTATTCTTTTAAATTCTTTGTAAACCGTTAAATTCCTTTCACCCTTGCAATTCAAAGATCAAGTATAACTTACAATTAAAATTAACAACTTTAAATTATGAAAACTTCATTGGAATTCTTGCAATACTTTAGGATTCTTTGCATACTTATGAATTATTTGAATTCCTTTTAATTATTTGCATTATGTATTTTTATTCTAACCGCTAGCTAACTTTCTTTGTTGAGTGCTGAGGGTAAAACAATGGACCAAATGCATAGGATTCACTCCATTGTTTCCCTATTTTGCTAATATCTTCGTAAAAACTAATTTTTTATATATAAGTGTATCGAAAAATAGTTTTCAATTTTTAATAACTATCAAATAAAATAATAAAATAATTATAATTGTTATTCATTACAGAGATATAAAAAAAAGTAAAGTCTTGTCTCATGCATTTGGTGGTTAAGTGAAAATACCTAATTATTTTCAGTCCCTTACCTTCTTCGCATTCTTTAAATTGAAAAATTAGGTATAGCATCTTAATCAATAGATTTAGGTCGTTTGAATTCTGTGTCTTATTTTAAATTATTTGCAATGTATTGCATTGTTTTCATGCTTTGAATTTTTTAATTCTTTAAAAGCAAAAATTAAGTATTACTTAAAATTAAGATTAACAATTTAAAACTTAGAAGAACTCATTGGAATTCTCATAATACTTTTGGATTTTTAAAATTCTTTTGAATTCTTATGACTTATTTTTGATCCTTCCAATTTGTTTGAGTTCTTTTTAGATGTTTGAATTTTTTTATTCGTTTGAATTCTTTCGAAGTCTTGGAATTCTTTTTAACCTTCAGACTTCTTGTAATTCTTTTGAAGTTTTTGAATTATTTGAAATTCTTTTGAATCTAATAGCGTATTCGGTTATCAGCACTGGTATGCTCCAAGAGTACTCCAATCCACTCCTTCTTACTTCTTCTTGCTTCGTCTTTCTCACTTTAACCTGTTCTGCAGCACGCGGAGTAGTTTTTGGAGTACACTAGTGCAGATAACCGAATACGCTATAAAGAGTTTTTTTAATTCTTTGAATTCTTTCGAAGTCTTTACATACTTATGAATTCTTTGAACTCCTTTTAATTCCGCGAATTCCCTCAGTTTTTTTTAATTCTCTTCATTCTTTTCAATTGTTTGCATTCTGTTGAATTCTTTGCATTCTTTCATTTTTTTAAATTTTCGAATTTTAATACAAATGAATTTCAACTGTAGCACGCGTTTGGTTCTGGCCTTGACTTCAATTGAAATTCACTAAAACTTAAACATGAAGGCGCCGATATGCTTCACTGTATTAATATAGCTAATATTTTGTCATGCATGAGTGAGCACCGTACATGCCCCTTAGGCTTCTCTTATCAGAAATCGCGGACCTGCACAATTCTTGGAACTTTCGAATCAAAATTGCTTCAATTGAAATTTGACTGTATTTAGTATTACTTACAATGGAAAACAACGACCTAAAGTTAAAAATTAATTTCAATTAAATGGCTAGCGTCCAAAACGGGATAACCCTCAAAATTTTCGTAGTGCCCTTTTTTCTTTTTTTCAATTCTCTGACAAAATCCTCCTGTATTTCTTTAACAAGATGATGTTAATTTTTCTCACTCACAAAAATAAGGCAACCACCCTCATCCACCCTCTAACTTTTTATTTCTCAAAGTGTAGAATATTTTTTTTTATGATTTGGTTGAATTCTTTTTAATCCTTTGAATTCATTTAAGTTATTTTAAATATTTTAAATTCGTTTCAATTCTTTTGAATTCCTTAAATTCTTTTTAATTCTTCGAATTTTTTTGAATCCTTTAAATTCGTTTGAATTCTGGAAATTCTTTTAATTTCTAGAAATTTTTTGAATTCTTTAAACTCTGTGAATTCTTTCGAATTCTCTGCATTCTTTTTAATTGTCCGAATTATTTCAAATTCTGTTGAATTTTTAGTATTCTTTGATTTTTTTTAATGTTTTGAATTTAAATATTAAGTATTACTTAAGATTAGAAGCAATGACCTACAATGAAAAATTAATTTCAATGTTTTGAATAGTTTTAGATTCTTTGAATTCTTTTAAATTCTCTCGAATACTTTTAAATTCTTTAAATTCATTTGAATTCTATGCACTCTTTTGAATATTTTTAAATGTTCTGAGTCCTTTTAAATTTTTTTCACTTTTTTGAATTCTTTTTGAATTTTTTGAATTCCTTGGTGTTCTTGGACTGTTTTGAATTCTTTTGAATTGTTTTTATTCTGTTAAATTCGTTGCATTCTTAGATTTTCTTAATTCTTTAAATTTAAAATATGAAGTCCTACTCAAAATTAAAAGCAAGAACCCAAAATCAAGAATTCAATTCAGTTTTTGTAATACTTTTGGATTCTTTTAATTCTCTTCAATTATGTTGAATTATTCTGAATCTTTTAAATCCCTTTAAATTCTGAGTATTCTTTTGAATTCTTTGCAATCTGTTGAATTGCTTTCATGCATTTAATTCAAAAATTAAGTATAACTTAAAATTAAAATTAACAACCTGAAATTATTAAAACTTACTTGGAATTCTGGCAATACTTTAGGATTTTTGTATACTTATGAATTCCTAAAATTCCTTCTATTTATATGCATTAGGTACTTTCACTCTAGCCACCAGCTAGCTTTACTTTGTTGAATGCTCAGGGGTAAACAATGGACCAAATTCATTGGATTCGATCCAGTTTTTCCCCATTTTGCTAATATTTTCGTAAAAACTAATTTTTTCTGTATAAGTGTGCTTGAAAAATAGTTTTCATTTTTTTAAAACTATCAAATAGAATAATAAAATGATTATAATTATTACTCATTGCGAAGATATTACAGCAAAAAATTGTTCCCATGCATTTGGTGGTTGATTGAAAATACCTAATTCCTTTAAATACTTTGAATTCTTCTGATTCCTTGAATTGAAAAATTAGATATTACATTCAATTAATAGACTTGGATCGTTTGACTTATTTTGAATCCTTTGAATTCGTTTGAATTTTTTGTATTTTGTAAAATTATTTGCAATCTGTTGCATTTTTTAATGCTTTAAATTTTTTGAATTGTTTGAATTCAAAAATTAAGTTATACTTAAAATTATTATGAACAACTTAAAACTGAGGAGAACTCTTTGGAGTTCTCTGAATACTTTTGGATTCTTTGAATTCTCTTAAATTATTTTGAATTATTTTTAATCCTTTAAACTTGTTTGAGTTCCTTTTCAATTTGTGAATTTTTTAAATTCGTTTTAATTCTTTGAATTTTTTGAATTCTTTTTAATTGTTTTAAATTCTTTTGAATCTTTGGAATTCTCGTAATTCTTTTAATGTCTTTGAATTCTTCCGAATTCTTTTAAATTGTTTTCATTCTGTAAATTCTTTGCATTCTTTTTTTTTTAAAAATTTGAATTTAAATACATTTGAATTTCAATTGTAGCAGGGGTTTGATTCTGACCTTGACTTCAATTGAAATGCACCGAAACGTTAACATTAGGGTGCTAATCTGCTGCGCTGTATTGCTACAGCCATTGCTTTGTCATTCATGAGTGAGCACCGTACATCCCTCGCGGCTCCTCTTATTAGAAATCGCGGCACCGCACAATTCTCGGGACGCCCAAATCGAAGTTGCTTCAATTGAAATTCGACTTCATTAATGATTACCTAAAATCAAAAGCAACGACCTAAAATTTAAAATCAACTTTAATTCTTCGAATACTTTTGCATTCTCTGAATTCTTTGAAAATCTTTTAAATCCTTTGAATTTGTTTAATTCTGTGTATTATTTTACATTATTTGCTATCTGTTGCATTGTTTTCATGCTTATAATGTTTTGAATTTAAAAACTAATTCAATTCAGTGAATTACTTTGAATTCTTTAAATTCTTTTGAATTTTAAAAATTTTTCTGAATTCTTTAAATTGTTTTGAATTCTCAAATTTTTTTTAATTCTTTAAATTTATTTGAATTCTCAGAATTCTTTTGAATTCTTTAAATTCTTTTCAATTTTTTGCCATTGTTTGCATTTTGTTATTATATTAATTATTACTTTAGATTAAAAGCAACGACCTAAAATAAAAAGTTAATTTCAATTTGTTGATTACCTTTGGATTCTTTGAATTTAAAAAAAAATTTTTGAACCCTTTGAGTCTTGTGTATCCATTTAAATTATTTGCTGTCTGCTGCATTGATTTCATCTTTTGATTTTTTGCAATTCTTTAAAATCAAAAATTACCTATTACTTAAAATTGATATTCATTACTAATAATTAAGAAGAATCAATTGAGATTCTTTGAATACTTTTTGTTTCTTCGAATTCTTTGCATTTCTTGAATTCTTTTGAATTTTTAAAACTCTTTTGAATTATTTGAATTCTTTTATATTCTTAGACTGTTTTGAAGTCTTGTGAATTCTCTGCATTCTGTTGAATTATTTAAATTTCAAAATTAGGTATTACTTACAATTAATATTAACAACTTAAAATTAAAAAGAATTCACCGGAATTCTTCGAATAATTTTGGATTCTTTGAATTCTTTTGAATTCCGTGTATTATTTTGAACTCTTTGCAATCTGTTGAATTATTTTCATACTTTGAATTCAAAAATCAAGTATAACTTGAGATTAAAAATAATAACCTAGAATTGTGAAAAGTTCATTAAGATCCTTGGAACACTTCAGAATTCTTTGAATGCTTATGAATTCTTTAAATTCCTTTTAGTTGTTTGAAATCTTTTCAATACTTTGAATTCTTCTGATTCTTCGAATTGAAAAATTATGTATTAAATTACAATCAATACATTTGAATCGTTGAATTCTTTTGAATTCTTTCGATTGCTTTCAATTCCTTTGAATACTTTTAAATTTTTTTCATTAGTTTGAATTTATTTCAATTTTTTAAATATTTTTTTATTCTTTAGGTGCTTCTGGATTCTTCGACTTTCTTCGAATTGTTCGAATTCCAAAATGAAGTATAACTTGATACTAAAATTAGCAACTGAAAATTGTGAAAAAATCATTAGAGTTCTTGGAATATTTTTAGATTCTTTGAATACTTATAAATTCTCTGAATTCTTCTGATTCTTTGAATTGAAAAATTAAGTTTTACATTCATCTCTTCAGAAAATCACTCTCAGCATGTGCTCTTCCCAGAACTGCTGGCCTCGTGTGGCCTCGGAATGTGGTGATGTGCGGAGCAAGGGAGGCGGTGTCCAGTAACTGTTCAAACATGCGTGGAACACAAGCAGCGTTGGGAGAAAGGGACCGTGCGTGTGTACTCAGGCGCGTATATTGCGTGATATTAGGAAACGGTTTACACACCACTGACTTTTTACGTATGGATTTTCTTAAGATATGCTAAAGGCAAGGCCCGAAACTGTACTTATCTCAAGAGTTGAATAAACATAAGACAAAAATTAGAGACCTGAAATTAAAAATGCATTTTAATTCTTTGAATATTTTTGGACTCATTAGATTCTTCTAAGTCCTTTAAATTCCTCTAAACTTTTTTAATTCAAAAAATCAGTTTTTGTGAATTGTTTGCATTCTTTGAATTTTTGTTAATTCTGCGATTTAAAAAATTAAGCATTGCCTAAGATTAATATAAATTACTCAAAATCAGGAACAATTAATTTGAATTCTCAGAATACTTTTATATTCCTAAAATATTTCTGGATTTTTCGAATGCTTTGCACTTTTCCAATTCTTTTAATTTAAAAATGAAACATTATTCATGGGAACATTCATAAAATACTTCAAATTAAAAATTCATTCGAATTCTTAGAATTGTTTTGAATTCTTTGAATACTTCTGAATTCTTATAATACTTTTGGGTTCTCTGAATCCTGTGAATTCTTTGAATTGTTTTGAGTCCTCTAAATTCTTCTCAAAGCTTGAAAATAATATTACTTAAGATTACAATTTACTATTTAAAGTGAAGAATTCAATTGGATTCTGTAATTAAATTCTTCGCATTCAAAAGTTAAGTAATCTGCAAATGGCCCAGTAATCTTTATCTTAGTCCTAGTAACCGTGATTAAAAATTTTTTTGTTTACACTCGGACTTCCATTTTTGCACGATTTTGGTGAACGTAAACAGTCACGGCCGTACGAACACTAAGAGTGAACTGACGCGATGTGGCGCAACGTGACGCAGTGATCCAGCTAGGCCGTTGGGTTACTGCCCTTTATCGCTGTGCTACTGTTTCATCATGCATGAGTGACCACGACAAATCCCCCCGCGGTTTCACTCATTTGAAACCGCGGCTCAACGTAATTCTTGGAACACATAAATCGAGTTTGCTAAAATTAAGGTCCAAGTGTACGTTTAATTAATTGGAATTCCGTTTCATATTATAAAATGCTAAAAATGAATGGTTTTTTATTACAAATGTTACTTTTAACAGATTTTTTAACAAACCATTAAATTTATTACTAGTTTATATGATTATAAGACCATCACGATTACTGAGACACTCAACTTACATAGAATTATAATTAACAACTTAAAATTAAGAATTCATTTGGCTTCTCTAAATGCTTTTGAATTCTTCTGAGCCCTTTGCGTTATTCTTAATTTTTTACATTCAAAAATTGAATTCTTCTCAATTATTTTAATTGTTTTAATTATTTTACCGTATTTGCACGCATATAAGCCGCACCTTTTTTTGTTTCTTTTAGGGCTTGAAAATCGGTATGCGGCTTATAATCGTGTGCGGCTTATATGCGTGTAAATACGGTAATTAGGTTTAATTCCGTGGATTCTTTAAATTCTTTTTAGTTGTTTACATCTGTTAAATTGTTTGAGTTCTCTTAATTTTTCTAAATTCTTTGAATCAAGAAATGAAGTATTACTTTAGACAAAGTAACAAATTGAATTTAAGAAGACTTCCCTTAAACTCCTTGAATACTTTGCGATTTTGTAAATACTCGCAGTCTTTGAATACTTTTAAATCCAAGACAATATAGTGTGGTGTAGTGATCCGACCTACAAAGACAAGGCATGCTCAAGCCGACGAAAGCAAAATAAGACTAAATCTAGCCAACTGAAGCAAGATATTCTACTTATTCAAACATCCAAGACAATACAGTACAGTAATCCAGCCATTAAGGCAAGATAAGACATGATCTGGCCAACTAAGGCAAGATAGTCTACAGATCTGGTCAACTAAGGCAAGATAGTATAGAGATCCGGTCAACCAAGGCAAGATAAGGCATGTGCAGCCAACTAAGACGAGATAGTCTAATGATCTAGCTAACTAAGGCTAGATAGTCTACTTATCCTGTCATTTAAGGCAATTTAGAATTTTTTGAATTCTTTACAATTCTTAGCATTCTTTACATTTTTTTCAATTGCTCTAAATTATTTGCGATTTTTTGCATTGTTTGAATTCTTTTGAGTTTAAGCAATTTTTGAAACTCTTTTGAATTCTTTGAAATGCTTTTAATTATTATAAATTCCTTTGAATTACGTTTATGATTTTCAAATTTTATATATCATATTTGTCCTCAAAAAGAAAAAGCAAGCACCTTCATCCATTATCTACTTTTTCCAATGATCAAAGTGTAGCACGTATATTCTTCGAATTTTTTGGAATTTTCCTGAATTTGTTTTAATGATTACAATTCTTCTGAATTGTTTTGAATTCTTAAAATTCATTAGATTTTTCTTAGTGACTTTTTTTGTTTTGAATTTACCACAATCCTTTATTATTGTTGTCTATTCTTTCAATCGACTTGGGGATTCTGTTGAATTTCTTTCAATCCTTTGCTATTTACTTGTATGCCAACAATATTTTTAAAATTGACTTTTTATACTCTTAATTCTTATATCTTTAAGTAATTTTACCCTCATTCCTTCGTTGTTGACATTTTATACTGATGCTTTTTTTGGGAAAGAAGTCAATTGCTCAGTTCGTATTATGTCCAGGAAGTGCTTCCTCATTATTTTAGCTGTTCTTAAGTAATTCACCTGATACTGGTTTTTCTGCATAATTGAGCTTACAGCAAAAGCAGCTGCGTATTCCCTACAACAGTTTTGGTCAGGCTATTTAGTCACGTAACCTTACAGAATATCCGTTGTGCAGAGTTTCGTATATCGACGTTGAATAGATGTTTTTTTATCCATCGGTAATTTCAGGAAGTCCTTGGGACCACGACTGTCCAGAATAAGCAGTGTCGTTCCGTTGAAGTATAAGCAACGCTAGTGACTCGACTGACCACCGCCAACAATTTGAATATCCTGATTGTAAGAGTACTGTCCTTCAAATGGCCTTATAAGGTCTAGATACAATAAGTATTGCACGCCGAGAATATCGAAATGGGAATTGCGCTGCATAATGTTAACGAATCTGTCCATGCATTTTTCATTCAACCATTTCTTTTCATTCAGTATAAGATGTTCAAATTGATGCAGAGGCACTTGACCAAATATGTCACGAAGATTCCGTGTGCCTGCAGCTGTTCCTGAAAATTCATCACCCGTGTCAATGATTTCCCAAACTTCGATTTCTCTTTCCACTTCATTATTGTGCAATTTGGTCAATCCTTTTTTCTTTTCATTTCCATTTCACCTTAAAAATCGTCCATCACAATGTCGTCCATTAGGCTGTCTTTGCTTTGACTATCCTCCTTTTAAATTCCCTTGCCAGTGACTCCCTCTCCCTCATTTTTACAGGAGTCTTTGCTTTCGTGGATTTTCCGGCATCTTTTGCTTCCTTTGCTTTTTGAATATAATCCGGTTCTCGAATTGCAAGATTTATTTTCATGCGACTGTTGAGAATTTCAAGGAGCAAGCAGTTAATAAAAAACTTTTTCGAATTCTGTTCTATCTTATTCATCCAGAAATTGTCGTAATGCATTACTATTACAATTTTCAGTACATGCTGTGTCCATATCGTGAAAATTCAATACTGACGTGTACTGTTTAGAATTTCAACTTGAACTTGATGATATTCGTGCTTTATATTCAGGATGTTCTGATTTTTGTTGTTGAAAACTCTTATCACTGCAGGACTTTTTAACAATTCTTCTTCTGTTTTTACTCCTCGAGCAGTCACCAAACACTTTATCTTAACAACACCTCACTTTCCCGTGTTGATAGGGTTTAAAGACTGTCTAAGAGTCATTATTTAATCAGAGGATATTTTTAATTCTGAAATTTCCTCAGCAATCACACCTTCTGGACTTGCTCCTAGAAATTCTGTATTTGAATCAATACATAATCTAATTGTTTTTATTTTCTCACCTAATTTGTGTGCCAAATCCACCAGAGCTACTTTCTCATTGTCTCTTCCGTATTTCAGAGCTACCATGGTTCTTCCACGCGGTCTTTATGATTTTCCTTTAGTTTTTTTGTGTAATCTCGCACTAGACCATTATACACTTTCTTTAGGTTTCATCGCATTTAGTCCGTAATCTCTATCTGTGCTTTGCTTATGAGTTGATGCTATTTGCTTGCTGCTGTCGTAGGTTCTATTGCGTTTATCCTGCAGCTGTCGTCCCATCTCCATTTATGTTACCACTTCAGAGACAGTTTTATTTCCACCTTTATGCAAGCTTGACAATGCTCTATTCTTTGTGGATTGCAATACAGCAAGAACGCATCGTCCTGAGTACGATGTTCTTGTGTTAAAATTTACTCTTTTTTGGCCTTTGGTTTTACAAACAATGTTGTCAAACCATTCACAGCTATTATTTTTTGCGTTATATGATAAACTTTCATCATGGACACTAAATCCCTCAGGACTTTTTTGATTTGTTCGTAGATGCTAGTTGTTTTTGGAAGACTTACAACATTTTCTTCACCTTCTGCACGTTGTCCACTACATGGCTGCTGGAGTAGCTAAGGCTGTGAACGATGCAAACTCTGCAAAACAACAAATCTCAAAGAGTAAACGACATAATGAAACGATGGGAGCCATTGCTTTAGGAAAAGGTCTTTACTTGAAACCACGCAGGTAAGGATTAGGGCTTCATCTAAAACCGTATTAACAAGGAGCAGAAATCAAACTCAGGTTTACTTAAATATTACCTAAATTTACAAAATCTGTGAAGATTCCGAATTTTCGCTTCGGTAATCTTCGACGACCTTCGGATCTCTTCAAGTATCTCGG
>JAUELO010006476.1:0-11702 GCA_032357855.1 Amphibolips quercusostensackenii
CTTATATTAACTTATCTGTACTATTTACAATTATTTACAACTATTTACTTAATCTACATATACTACTGTATAATAATTACTTGCATATATTTACGCTTCTAGTCTATGCGACTTCAGTGGAGTTTTTTTTTCACTTCTCTTCTATCTTATTCTCAATCACCCTTTTTCTCCACATCCATTTTCATTCTCTCTTATTCGCCCCTCTAGCTCTCTCTAACTCCTTCATCCACTTCTCACCCATTCCATCCTCCCCAAGAATCTTTACCACATTCTCTTGGCAACTTCCTTGATCTTCCATTCCTCTTCTACATCCTTCTCATACATACTCCCATGTTTTCTTCTTCCACTCACATATTCTACACTTTCTGTTCTCTTTCTTTACCCAATACATTCCCTCCCTTAGCTTGCCTCCTTATCTAAATCTTGCTATTCTGGTCCGTCTTCTTTCTCCCCATCCCTTTCTTAAATACATTGGTATTTCTTCCTTTTTTATCGTCTCATACTATTTATTATATTTTGATTCCTCAATCATTTCCCATCTTTCCATTGATTGTTTTTCCCTGTCCCTTCTCTCTAATTCTTCATAACATACTCCGTTTCCCTCTCCTATATCTCTAGCACTAAAGAACTTCCTCAATCGGACACCGGAGGCCGAGGCGAACCTGACAAGCAGGGCCTGCTGTTTTGCCTGAGGAAGGTGTCGAGGAAGGACATCGATTTCTCCCGCTCTTGCCGGCTCGTCGGCTGGTTCTGGTAAATGCGTTTTTCGCCTTGCGACCCTAGGAGGTACTTTTAAGCTTGGAGGCCAGTCATGAGTAGGAGAGAGAGAGAGAGAGCGAGGGAAGATAAGTGGTTGTCGAGTGCGGCTTTGGTTCTAGAATTTTTATTTTTGGAGGGGGAGGGTGAAGGAGTTAGGGAAAGGAAGTTAGAGAGGAAAGGCCTTTTTTCATCAAAAATCGAAATGAAGACGATGATGCTGAAACCTAGAATTGAAGGTTCCGCCGTGACGAATTTCAACCCCGGAGCCGCTTCGCTAGCAGAGAACGTCCTTGTCAACGGTGGTGGACACCCGGAGACTAGGCGTACTGTGAGATCGTACCTCCTGACACCCGGAGGTAGAGGGAACGGCCCATGGATGGGCGGCAAGTTAAAAAAATTTACGTGGGTGGGATTATTCGTACGTGATCCCCAAGATGCGTCCCGAAGCGTGAAATTCGCCGGCGGAAAAACGTGGCGTGGTTCGTGAGCGATCACGGGAACCCTCAGGGACAGAGTCACTGCTTGTTTCCTAATAGGTTTCCGTCCACGCAGGTCGTTGGTTCCTGACCTTCCGTGGCGAATGTCTAAAAGCTGCTAACTGTATTCACAGAATAGGGCCGACGTTGCTGGGTCATACGCCTCTATCCATCCGCTGCTCACGCAATTCTGCAGTCTGCCGCCTCTGCTTTTCGGCGATCCGTCGCGCTCGTTCCTTGGCTGCCCGTTGCTTCCGTCGCTCAGCAGCTTGTTGTTTGGCGGCTAGCCGTCTCCTCTCTGCGACGGCTCGTTGGCGCTCGGCTGCCCGACGATCCTGTTCCTTTACAGGCAGCAAGGCTTCAGCAGCGAGACGCGCCTGGCGTTGACATGTATGTTGGTTGGAGCGTGTTTGTTTTTCCTTCTCTGTCTTCCAGAAGTTTTCGTAGTTTCCGCGAAACACGACCCAAGCAACTTCTCGATTTGGCGAAATGTATCGAGGTTTGGAGGCCTACCCGCGTGAGCACGAACTGCCGTGAGCAGGCGTTCGAAAGTCCCAAAATGCCCTTTAATAGGCGTAGGACCGACCTGAAGCGGCCATCTGCGTTACCTACAGAAGGGGATTAACCCGATGCCCAGAGGACAAACGCTTTAGGCCAGTCTCGTGAAGACCAGGTGGGAGATCGTCGCACTGCACTTCACTGTCACTACCAACAATACAAATAATTAATCTTGCAGGTCCTCGGCGTCCACTGGAAAATGGACAAACAGCGTCGTACCCCGTAAGCTGCCATTCAGTCGAAAAATAAAAGGAAAAACACTTTACGATCTCGTAGCTAACAATTAAAAAAAAAACCCAAAAATTTCACTAAGCGCGAGAAAAAGTAGATGCGACGAGCGATGTGTCGAAAGAAGAAAAAAAGAAAAACAGGAGAACTTGCGTAGATGGAATTTTATACAATTGAAAACAGAAGACAGATCGAACACGTTTGACTCCTTGAATAATCGTATAACGACTGACTTACAAGCTACTCGTCTTGACACGAAAGCCCGAGCACGGCGGTCTCGGCAGCAGTGGGAGCGCCAGCGAGGTCTCTCATTGGCCGAGGAACGACAACGGAGTCACAGCCAAGCGGAGGAGATCGCCGCCTGAGCCCACCACCCGAGCCTTCGTGCGTCAGCGACCATGTTAACTCTAATGTACACCAAAAAGAAAATTGTTCAATTAAAGATAAAAAATATGAACAATTAACCTAAATTGCAAGATGAATCATTAATATTAGCAATCTGATTTAACCCTGAAAAATCGTTGTCGTTGTTTCTGAAAATTAGTGTTAAACCTAAAGAAAAAGCATGAAATTATTTATTTACATTCGAATACAAAAATTCATAAACAGATCCTATAATTGATTAAAATAATATAAATTATTAATGTACGTGTGCATATTTCTGACATACACACGTATATCGGTCTAAGGGGTTATTCCAATGTTTATTTATTACTTCCCTGCGGAATGTCGTTTGTTATTTTTTAAATTTTAAATATGAACTTTAATTTTTTTTATGTTCACTTTTTATTACGAAATTAGTTTGGTATTTTCAATCTCCTCTTCTCCTTTCATTTAGATAAAATTTCCACCCGGCATTTAAGCAAGGGTTGGTTATTTTATTAATATTTATATAAATAATTAACGTACCGTCAGCTGGTTGAGATCTTCGTCGCGTGGGTGCGAGACAGAGGAACGAGGCACGTGCTCGGCGGCCGGAAGCGTGCCTGCGAGGAGAGCATGAACATGGCGTCAGCGCGTGTTCACGGTCCGCGTACCTGCTTGCCGAGAGTTTCATGGCCCTTTCAAACGGGCCTGGAGAGAAGAGGAGATTAGTTAAGCGGTTATGCCTATTGTAAGTGAGTAAGCTCGTCCTTCGTTGACGTCTCGAAGTCGTCAATTTGTCACGTAGGCCCTTTTTACTTGAGTCTCCGTAAGAAAACTTGAGTGGAATGGCACGTAGACGATTGCTGATTTCGAAGGTTCTCAATCTGGACGTTGTCTTACAACAATTAAAATGGAAACATAGATTATATATATATATATATATTCATAAAAGTTTACGTTCTTTTTATGTATAGAAACTGCGAAATAGGATAATTACCATATGAACTCATCCCCTGAATCACATACTATTAAGGGGTAGGGCTCGTTCACCTGGAGTTAACTGTGTGTACAGTGCTTTTGTTCCACTGTTTGGATTTTTCAAGGATTTCGTAATAAGACAATTGTGC
The DNA here is from genome assembly GCA_032357855.1 of Amphibolips quercusostensackenii. NCBI lineage: Eukaryota > Metazoa > Arthropoda > Insecta > Hymenoptera > Cynipidae > Amphibolips > Amphibolips quercusostensackenii. Next base: position 3,515 of record JAUELO010006476.1, read on the forward strand.
AAACAGATTGTAGCTTGGACCGTGTTCCGTTACAGTTCAACGGATCCTATTATTTCAATACGATATATTCGACAACAAGCACCAATTATTCCAAATGCGCTTTCCACCACGCTTCTGGCTCTACTTCAACGGTAATTGAGAAATTTTTTGGTGCGATTTGAATGACCATTGCGTAAATTAGGTCGCATCAGTACGAAGGCAAAGAAAACGCTTTATCTCCAGCAACAACATATGGCAAAGTTGGTCTATTCACATACACGGGTTCTGGTGCAGGTACTTGTAGAGCACCTTTATCAAATCTCTGACCCATTTTGCTTTTCTTGAGTACTTCACCATCGCTCTTCATTTCTGGAGCACCTACATCCACTATAATAAGGCGATAGTGTGCATTAGCTATGGTCATCAGATTCATTCCAAATCGTTGCTTACATGTATAATAAGCTGATTCACTGTTTTGTGGAGCCTGTAAAAATACTATGTTACTTTTAATTTATTGTATATAGAATAAACGTATAATTATTAGGAACATAAAGGTTTCTAAACACCTATTGAAAATTCCCATACTGCATTTCACCCTACTTTACACAGAAGATAACACATAAATCATATTGAACAATGGATGTTACTTTTACCTGTATAAGAAGTAATTTCCCATCTGCAGCTCCGATGTAATGTGGAAAATTACATTCATCCTTAAAATTAAGTGTATATGCGCACCAACCTTCTTTTGGTAAATGCAGGAAAGCTGAAATCTTCAATGCAGACCCGAGATATCTTAAACAAATGTGTAGCCGTGTGTATGCTGGAATCTGCTTTCGAACTGCATAGTACTTCTGCATGTAGGATTGTACTTTCCGTAAAAGTTTTTTAAACATATTTTTACTCATGCATAAATATTTAAGTGAAGTTCCACGTCCCTGATTACCATCTCGTATATAAAATTAAAACTTGCTCCTTGTGCACTTCGCCGATAAGTCTTAAAAATGGGACGAACCCAACACCTTTGTTTTTGTCGTGCAGACTCTATCCCATCAAAATCCAGATACAACATGTACATGTACAATATGCTACTGTATTTCGTGAGCCTCCATGTGATTCTACATTGATGATTGTTGCAGTGTCAGCAGCCAGTAAACATACAGCAGGATTTCAATGGCTCTCATTAGCCTTTCAGTTGAAATTGGTATCTGAATGAATATTTAAGAAACTTAAGACATACAGTTAGCACGCATACATTACGTGCATATACAATCCAATATTTCTTCGTATGAAGAATATCGATTACAATATTCACGATAATAAATATCTCTGACTCCATTTTCTTAAAAAGTATACAAATCTGAGCCGAATATAATCCTTATTTCAATTGTTTTCTATTATTGCATAGCAGCAAGATATAAAAAAAACGTTTGTGCTAATTTCTTAAATTAATTGTATCTTCAAAAGTACTTAAAATTTTTTAAGTTTCTAATGTTATTTTGAAGGAAAAGTTATTTAATTTCACTAAAATGAACTATATATTTTTTTATGCCTTCTAAGAAATTTGGTAAAAGGTTTTATTAATTAAAATTGTTTTCAGAAAAGTTTAAAGGATATAATAATAAATTTTGAAGTTATTGCAGAATATCGGCTTGAAAAATTGTACTAGCTACTGTTGATACAGCAACCGTTCTATAAAGTTTTGAGCTTATTTTTGGTCACGTTGAACACTTTGCCAAATCCATAAAAATGTATATATAAATGTGTATTTAATTTCACTAGAGAGTGCAGAACAAGGTTTGTTGATGAACCAGAATTTTTCAAATCTACTTATATTATGAAAGATGAGTAACAGTGATACTAATAAAAGTCAAAAATTAAAAAAATTAAAATTTGTTCTCTTGTGAAATAGCCTTTGAGGTTAGGTCTTCATTTTCTAATGCACATGTACGTATATATTTCTTTAGGAATACGTATAAAATTTAAAATACCTTATCGTGCACGATGGACATTCTCTGGGCTCCGTTTTGCTATGCAATGTGTTGCGCCATTGACTCAAATTGTTTTACCGTGTTCCTATGATTAAGTTTTTATACAGTGAACGTCGTGAACACAATGGGGTAACAAATGGGAACGCATTCTTTCCTCAAGATCCGTCTGTCCGGACCGTCTTTTTCACGATATTAAAATAATATACTTCCTATTAATTACTCTTTTAAGAGAATAGCAAATTGCAAATTTTGTACAAAAATTCTTGCTTCTAATATTCACATTGCTGTAAAAATAATAAAAATGTAGCAAATTCGAAAATAGCACACGACATCTACGACAGGTCAGCGCGGGAGCTTGCAGAAGATTTGTTAATATTGAAAATATCTTTCAGGCAAAAAGCTTTGGAAGGTACAAATTTCCGTACTGAAAAAGGCTACATAGTAAACTGTATGAGAAACTTCATGAGAACCCATATGGGATCCTATATAATATTCCTGTCTGAATTTACGATACAAGATACGACGGGAAATGATAAATAGAACCATGTAGAATCTTGATACATATTTATCATTTAAAAAAACCATTTGGAAATACTATGCTGGGATCTCTTGTTGATTTTTTGTAAATACCAATCCTCGAGAGATCATTAACAAAATTTTTGACATTGGAAAATTGGACGAAAAATATTATAAGGAAAATGATCTTGGGATTCCTTGTCAATATTTCCCTAGTAGATCCTTTTTTCAAATTGCTACATAAAATTTTCCAGCACTGTTCCCTTTATAAAAAATCCCTCATACAATCCTTTGCAGGAATTTCATATCCATTTATTTACTTACAATTATTATTACTTATTTATCTACTATCTATTAACATCACGTTCTTCTTACTAGTAAACGTGGCTGGGAAATTAAAAAAGGATTTTCATTGAGAAAATTTACGCATGTGTTTAACAAAGTAAAATATCATAGGAATTTTATACAGGAGAAGATTTGAAGTGAGGAGAATTTTTGTCTGAAATCATGAAGGATTTAACATGCGAAGAATCGTTGCAGTATATAACATGGGATTGCATGTGAGACAAGTTATAGGTTTCTATATGAGAACACACATGGAATCCTACATGGTTCTATTTCTCATTTCCCATCCTATCACATATCGTAAATTAAGCCAGGAATATCATATAGGAATCTATATGGGTTCCCATAGTGTTTTCCAGGTTGTTGACTGTATACGCATTTTCAATAGGGTTATTAGTGGAATCATTAAAGTGTTCTTAAAAATAAAAATTTACAAGCAATGCACTGCCAAGATTTTTACATTTTATTAAACACCTGAAACCACCGCTGGGGGTGGCAGCATGCAAGCTGGTGGTGGTGAGCTACGTGATGGACAGGCAGATCTTACTGAGATACCCAAAAGGGAAACTGTCCAGCCAGGACATTAGCAAGTAATGGCAAGCAGCAGAAAACTACCTGCACCTATGAAGGATGTTTCACTCGGGAGCCCACATCTGACCACTTTCATAGGAATGCCACGGCAGTGCATCAATACCCAAACTTATCACGAATAGTATTTCTTGTACTGTATTGTTGAAAAAGAGGTAGGAGCAATCACAAATTCCACTGACGTGATAGCCTTTTGCAAGAAATTTGCAGCAAATTTCCCCGAATTAGTAACGGCAGTAGAAGGCGATCTTGAACAGCGAAGGCATCAGATCATAGACGAGAACCTCCTTTCTAGAAGATCCATCAACCGATTAAGATCCGAAGTTGATGCTGCATTCCGCCAGCAATGTTAGAGTGCACAGACCAAAAGGAGGCTAGAGTCGACGCCGGGAAAGAATAAAAACGTGATCAACTGTCACTTTCGGGTAAAGGCAATGGGGGCACTTTAGGAGAGAACAACATTGTCTCTTTGTGCGTCTTTCTCCAAGCTTATATATAAATTAATTGAATAGGACCTGGGTGATTAGTTACGATCCATTGGACAGTCGTTAGGCTTGTAGCTGCCTGTAGCACCTGTAGTGCCTTGTAGCACCCTGCTTCTCCTGAAATTATTAAAGAATTTAATAAGGAAAGCCTGCGTCTCATGGTGTGCTTCACTGATGCCATCCAAGAGTTCGCAGATCAAGAAAAATCCATACAAAGCGGTCTGTCTAAATTTAGAGTCAACAGGGACCTTCTCTGGTTAAATGGCTTTTAAAAGACTAAGATACTGTTTCTGTTTTTGCAGCGGGATTCGAGCTTGCTGCAGCTACAGACTCTTGCATATTGTGTTGCAGTCGCGTCTGCCCGAGCGATGGGCATAAAACTTAGAGTCCAAGCTTCTGACAATTACGCCCTAAGAAAGATGTAGGACCCCTAATGAAAGTTTCGACTTAAAGGCGAGATTTGCAAAATTAGGACAAAACTGAGACGATTGTACCAACTTCAAAAGGGCAATTGGTCTGAGAGACTGATTCGCCATGTAGAGGGTATCCTTCGCCCACATAACATCAGTTCACGAACATATACGAACCTGAATGGAGTAATTGAATGTCTCAAACAGAGGCTCATGGTCCTGTCAGCGCGACTAAGACGATTTAAGAAAGCGGTCATGAGAAGGAATGTCAATAGGACTTTTTCATAATATAAAATTTTGAAAGAATGTAAAAGCTCTCAATAAGGTATTTTGATGAATTTCTTAGAACATTATAGGATTTAATGGAACTTAAAATATTTCAAGAGATATCAAAGGTTTTTATAATGTTTATATAACATTTAAAAGAATATATTCACAAAAATTAAAAAACTTCAAACGATTTTAAAAATTTCAAAAGATTTTCAAATGTTTTTTGTGTACTTCTAGATGACTTTGATGGTAGTCTAAAGTAAATCGTTCCTTTGTAGTCTTTCTATTTTCTACATTATTTCTCCTAATATATTTTTCTATCATTTATTACAATGCTGATTATTCTAAACTATTTTTCTGCATAATAATTTTCTATAATGAATTTCCTACAATTGAAAAAAATGATAGGAAAATCATTACAGACCTATATGTGAGTCATAGAAAAAAAATTATTGTCAAAATCCTAAATAGAAAGTCATCCTTAGCATTTACAATACATGATGACTCTAAAAGTTCTTGAGAATAGACTAAAAGATAATTTATATGAATTTATATTATACAAAGGTACATATGGTTTTTCAAAACAGAGGAAAAAAGTATTCTTTCAAATTTATTATCAGGAAACGCACTGAATGTTATTTAAGATCATAAATGGGGATGTTGTGTTTACGATTTTTGGATGATTGCATAATTTTCTGAAATCTTTTGAAATAATGAAATATCAATATTTTATTTGTTTATAGCGCCGATATGGTGTATTTCAGCAACGCATAGTATCGCATAATTTGGAGGCTTATGCAGCATACGACCCATTTTGCATTATGCGCGCATAAATGCTGTCAAAGAGCCGCTGCTAAAACCTCTGCACTTATTTTGCGTCAAGTACCGGTGTACGCATTTTGGAGATGTAGATGACCTTAATAACAATGCGTTTTCTAGCTCTGCTAATTTTATAACTCTGAATCTTTCATTGATTTTGATGAACCTGCTTATCTGAGAGTGTATTAATGTTTACCTTTTTGAGTGATTTCAATATGTTTTTATTATATTGTGTATGTTTAACGCATATATGTATGTTTTGTATATATATATATTTATATTTAGATATGTTCATGTATATATATATATATATATATATATATACATATATATATATAATATAAGATATTATTTGTTAACAAAACTAACTTAGACAATAAAAAAATTTTAAGACAAGAAACGAAGTCAATGGGAGTTGTAACTGGATAGCAAAAGTATTTTGAACTTTGGAAGTTTTGCTCTTGAAATGACAGCCTTAAAAATATATTTACTATTTTATTTCTGTCATTCAAAAAGTAAAAAATGAATAAATGCTGCTAAGAGCTTATCTCATATTTCGTTCACAAAAATAATTTCAAAGACAAGAATCTCGCGACATACATGATTCGTAAGTATCATAGCAAAGGGAAAAAGTTATTTCAAATTATTATTCAGTTCTTTAAAACATTATTGACCACCAACAAGGTGTTGTTTAGAAACTTGATGATAATATAAGATTTTTTAATAAAAAATAAAGCAATATTTATGAACTCATCATTTTTGCAGGAGCTGTTCGTCTAATGATAAACGATGCTACTGATAACAGTATCGAAGATCGAATAAAACAGTGCTTTGACTAGACATAAAGGTGTATAAAGAGAAAAACAAAAAAGCAACAGCGACTGATTTAACAGAACATAAACAATGTTTCAAGAATGCACCTTTACAGAAAGCAGGAGTATTTCAATTTGCACTTAGAAGAAGAAACTTGTTATATAAAATTAATTAATGACTCAATTATATTAATTATTGCTCATTTCATTACAAACACTAAGTCATTTGTAAAAAATTGGTAGAATTAGTTTTTCTTTTCTTATATAAAAAACTCGTAGCGGACATGAACCTATGTTTTTACATAGGTCTAATTATAGGCATAAGCCCAAGGCAAACCTGGTTTTTTTCTCCTGACCATTCGGACCAAGTCATAAGAAAAGACCAGTTTTTTTCGGGAAGTGTCCCTACTAAAAAAAAGTCAGGAATCCTCAGAAAAGTATTCTGGACTTCTGAACATTCCTGATCACTTTTGCAACGGTTATACCAAAATATCTGTAGCATGACCAATTATTACATGATAATAAATTCGGCAGCTTTATAATTAGAAAAATGAACATATTGTGCGGAAATTTTAGAAAATACTTCAAAATATGTAGGAGCAAGTCTGTATTGCCCATTTGAGTTTTTATTTTGTTTAATGAATGCAATTTTATTAATTTTGTTTCAGATAGGGTTCCAAAGCCCTGTTCTCAGTTACATTCCAAAATAAAAATTACCAACATTGCACTATTTAAACAGAATAAAAACTTAAATTGGCCAAACAGACGTTCCCTTATATATTTTAAGCTATTCCTAAAAATTTTAACCCAATATTTACACTTTTTAAATTTTGACGCCGCCGAATGAAGTATATGTAATTAGTAACGTGACAGACTAGCACATCATATTCAATTAAATAGCACCACATAAAAAAAGATATAAACTATAAAATAATATATTGCTTGTGTAAGTCAACTTCTTTCAACAATAAGTAACGACTAAAAGAAAATTTTAATTGCAAATCTCTTTTTGTTTTTATTAACACGTATTGTATACAAAAGATGACAAAGGTTGTAACAAATTACGGTAATAAATGACTATAATTTTTTCATTTTTTACAAAAATATAATAAATACGTAAATAACTATTTTGTTCATTCTTCGTTATTGACCTTCTAAAACTAGCCTTGAGTGGTTCTATTTACAGGATAATTTATATTCATCGGATTCAAAGTATGTTGCAAACTTGTCTCGTACCTCAATAGATTTGATATTATTTACTGCTTGTTCAACAATTTTTTTGAGCTGAAAAATCTCTAAAACCTGTGAAAAGCGATTACAATTTGAAATAGACGTATTCATCAAATAGAAACGAAATTTTAAAATTGAAATATAATGGGCATATTGTACTCTACAATAAGAACAATTTTTGTTTCCTAAATTTTTATCCAGCATTATTAATTTTTTAGAACGACAACGGTTTCTAGACCTAAAGAATATAAATACGGAGGTCAGGAAACTATTTCTTTTTAAATAAAAAATGTTGGAAAAAAATTCGGGACAATAAAATTGCTCTCATCATAAAGTATTACATGGCCATCATTTTCTACTTCAAAATCAAGTATTAATATTAAATTTTTAACATGTTTAGGTATCAAAATTAATTTTTCTATCAAATTGAAATTTTAATCTTACAATTTTGAATTCGTCAACCCAAAAATCATTTCAAATAAACTGATTCGATTCCATACAGGATAATAGTTTCCATCTGTCTGATTTATACAGTATTAAAATAAATTTCTGAAATTTTTATCATTGTCGAAAAGTATTTAACACGAACGTTTTAGTTCTTCTTTATTCATAATGTGTCTTCTAAAGGTTTACATGACCTCCGTTTCTTACAAGACCATGTACAACCTTATATTAACTTATCTGTACTATTTACAATTATTTACAACTATTTACTTAATCTACATATACTACTGTATAATAAT
>JAUELO010006494.1:0-11702 GCA_032357855.1 Amphibolips quercusostensackenii
AATTTAATTTTAATTTAATTTTAATTTAATTTTAATTTAATTTTAATTTAATTTTAATTTAATTTTAATTTAATTTTCATTTAATTTTAATTTAATTTTATTTTAATTTTAATTGCATGAATTATCAACTAAATATTTCAACTCTTAACTAAAAATTATATCTTTAAAAAAAAATGAGTTTTAGACAAAGTGTTTCAACTTTCCACTAAGTAGTGCATTTTTTGACCAAAACAGATTAGTTTTTAACCAATCAGTTAAAATTTTAACCGAAGAAAATAGTTACACCAAATTTCTACTACAATAAACAAAGTTTTCAATGAAAAAGACCAAATTCAACAAAAGCGTTTAATTTACAACTAAGTAAGATTTTTTTCTCAAGAAAGAAAGTTCTATTTTTGACGAATTTAGTTGAATTACTAACTCAGGAAGACATCCAAATTTCAACAAAAACGACAAACTTTTTGGTAAAGTAAAATAACTTTGAATGAAAAAACCTTTGTAAAATTTTCACGTTTTAAGATCCCTCTAACCCTAAAACCAGATTTTTAGAATTTGTCTGTCTGTTCGTCTGCCTGTATGTCAGTAGGTCGGTCTGACTGTGAGCACCATAACTTTTAAAAAAATAATTCTATTAGATTGGCCTTTGGTACACTCTTTTAGTATCAGAAACTAAAGATCAAGTTTGTTAGCCAGACACTTTTAATAAAAATTCAAAAAGTGAGCACGTTTCAAAAATTTTGTAGAACACTTTCTTTAAGACTTAGAAATTCTATGTACAGTTATAAGAAGTACTCAAAAACACGAACAATTTATTTTAATGCCTTTTTCTGATAAAAAAAAGAATGACCGGAATTATAGCATTTTGATTTGAAGCATCCTATAACATTTTCATAACAATGTTCGGATTTTTCTAAAGAGTCGAAAATTCTAACTTTGATTGCACATAAAATAATAAAAAATCTTATTTTGCTGTCAAACACAACACAAGCTACAAAAAAAATTAAAAGACAAAATTTGTCCACCTAAAAAAGATCTACAAATTTGTTATCGACCATTCTTCGGTAGAATGCGTAGATTTTGTTTTAGTCGTAAAAAATGACACTAACCAGGAAAAAATTTAATTTTTAAAAAAACAACGCAAGGTACAAAAAAAGTTATGAATCAACAAAAAGTTTTCGTGGTTTCTTTTGGTTAAGGATTAAACTATTTTGTTACAAAATATATATTTTTTGGTTGGAACTTTAACAGCTTAGTAGAAAGTGAAACTACTTCGTTGGAAAAAAATCTTTTTGGTTAAAAATGTAATCGTTTTGTTGAAAACTTGTCTTTTTGGATTAAAAATTCAACTATATTCATAGAAAATTTACTTTTCGTTTTTAATTCATATTTTAGTGCTAAAAAGTTAACTGGAATTTTTATCGGTTGGTAGTTCAAACATATTATCGTGAATTTTTCTTTTTAATTAAAAAAATTGCATCTTTCTTAGATGAAAGTGTAACTGTTCGATTGAAAATTCAAAAATTCTAGTTATAGTCATCCTTTTTGTTTGATTCAACTGTTCTAACTGTCTTGTTGGAAATTGAACCATTTCGTAGAAAATTTACTTCGTGTTTAAAATTCGTATTTAAGTTAAGAAAGTAAACCACAATTTTTTAATAAAAATTCAACTATTTGTTTCAAAATTTCTCTTTCTAAATTAAAAATTTGTCTATTTTATCAGAAATTGCTTTTTTCTTGGATAAAAATGTAACTGTTTGATTGAAAATTAAAAACTTAACTGGTATGTTGAAACATCAGCCATTTGGTAGAAAATGCACTTTTTGTTTAAAATTTACACTATGGTAATAAAAAGTCAACTGAAAACTCTTTTGGCTAAAAAATTAAAATGTTTTGTTGGAAATTTGTCTTTTTGGGTAAAAAATTTAAGTATTTTCGTAGAAAAGTTAGTTTTTATTTTAAACTCATATCTAGATGTTGCGAAGTCAGAATCAAATCTTTTTTGGATAGAAATTCAACCTACATCCGAATTTCGAGTGTAGGTGTTGACCGCCAGCACCGCCAATACAGAAAATTAAAAAAATTTCAAAATTCAATAGCGACAGAATTTTGAGCCTTTTTTAGGCTCTTTCAAACGGCAAAAAATTAATTTTTAAAAAAGGACCCCTGTTCGAATATGTACTTAGGTCATATGTTCCGTATGACCTTGAAGGTTACCTCAAGGTCATTTTAACTTAAGCAGTGTTTGAATAACTATAATAACTGCATGATTAGAAAATATTCTATAGCGGACAAACTTATGTAAGTATCACGCGTTGATGAGCCTAAACTTTGACCTTAAGCCTGACCTTGAAACAACCATGAAGGTCATCAAGGTTATCTTCAAGTTAAAAAAAAAATCACAATCATCACATACAGATTCAGCCCTAGCGACCTCAAAATTCCCTTGGGCAATGTTTTTCGTTAACACTAAAAATTGAGCTCACTTACACAACCTGAGCGGTCGTGACCTTTAGACGGCCGTCAGGTCAGGGTCAAGGTCAAAATTTAGACTATCAAGGCGCGATACTAACATAAGTTTGTCCGCTATGAAATATTTTCCAATAATGCTGTTCTTATAACTATCAACACATTGTTTCAGCTGAAATGACCTTAGGGTGACATTTAAGGTTATCCGAAACATGTGACCTTAGTACATATTTTAATGTAAAATTTTTCGTTCTTTGATTCCCAGTGTTAAAAAGGGGCATTTCCATTTTTTTTTAATGCTAAACTTGAAATAACCTCCAAGGTCATCCTTAAGGTCTAAACTAAGATCACCATCAGGTTCCTTGTTAGAAGTTACTACGGGAATGACAGTGCTCTTCGTGAAAAATAGCTCACCTAAAAAAATACAGGCCTGTTCCTCTACTTTTGTGACACCCTGTATACATTAACTGGATCCTTGAATAATTTTCTGAGGTGAATATTTTGTAATAAGAATTGTTTTTAGGTTTGAGTAAAATGCAGCAGAGACTTAATTCGCTAAATGTGACAGGAGTAGTTCCCACAGGTTTTGGAATATCACTGTGGGGTTGTGGGTATAGTTTAAAGTTTTGCATTAAAATCTTCGCGAAATCATCAAAGTCTTTGTAAAATCTTTTCAATCTATCCAAAATATTTTCGAAATATTTAAAATCTTCCGAAAATCGTTAAAATTTTGGAAAAATTATTGAAATCTATGTAAAATGTTTGCGAAATATTATAAATATTATTAAAATATTTGATAATATTTGTAAAATTATTGGAATTCCCTCGAAATCATTAAAGTATGTGTAAAATCTTTTCAATTTATCTGGAATCTTTACAAAAAATTAAAAATCTTCGCGAAATCTTTGGGAATCTTTGCGAAATCAACAAAGTCTTTGTAAAATCTTTTGAATCTATCTGGAACATTTCTAAAATATTTAAAATCTTTCGAAAATCATTAAAATTTTAAACAAATTATTGAAATCTATATAAAATTTTTGCGAAATATTATAAATATTTTTGAAATATATGATAATAGTTTTGTAAAATTATTGAAATCTCCTCGAAATCATTAAATTACGTGTCAAATCTTTTCAATTTATCTGAAATCTTTACAAAAAATAAAAATCTTCGCGAAATCTTTGGGAATCTTTGCAAAATCAACAAAGTCTTTGTAAAATCTTTTGAATCAATCCGAAATCTTTCCGAAATATTTGAAATCTTTGGAAAATTATTAGAATTTTTGGAAAATTACTGAAGTCTATATAAAATTTTTGCCATTTATAATAATATAAATATATAATATATAAATATTTGAAATTTTTGGAAAATTATTGAAATCTATCTGAAATATTTGCGAAATATTTAAAATCTTTGTAAAATATTTTAGAAATTAATAAAATCTTCGTGAAATCTTTATGAAATCTTATTAAATCTTCGCGAAATATTATAAATGTTTTTGAAATATTTGATAATATTTGTGAAATTATTGAAATCTTTGCGAAATCAATAAACTCTTTGTAAAATCTTTTCAATCTATCTGAAATCTTTTCGAAATATTTGGAATCTTTGGAAAATCAGTAAAATTTTTCGAAAATTATGGAAATCTATGTGAAATCTTTGTGAAAAATTAAAAAACTTCGCGAAATTTTTGCAAATCCTTGCGAAATCATCAAAGTCTTTGTAAAATTTTTGCAATCTATTTGAAATCTTTTCGAAATATTTGAATTATTTGGAAAATCATTGAAATTTTTAGAAAATTATCGAAATCCATCTGAAATCTTCAAAAAAAATTAAAAATCTTTGTGAAATTTTTGCAAATCTTTGCGAAATCATCAAAGTCTTTGTAAAATTTTTTCAATCTTTTTGAAATCTTTTCGAAATATTTGAATTCTTTGGAAAATCATTGAAATTTTTAGAAAATTATCGAAATCCATCTGAAATCTTCAAGAAAAATTGAAAATCTTTGTGAAATCTTGGAAAATCTTTGCAAAATCATCAAGGTCTTTGTAGAATCTTTTTAATCTATCCGAAACCTTTTCGAAATATTTGAAATTTTTGGAAAATTATTGAAATCTATCGGAAATATTTGCGAAATATTTAAAATCTTTGTGAAATCTTTTAGAAATTAATAAAATTTTTGTGAAATGTTTATGAAATCTTATTAAATCTTTGCGAAATATTATAAATATTTTTGGAATATTTGATAATATTTGTGAAATTATTGAAATCTTTGCGAAATCAATAAAGTCGTTGTAAAATCTTTTCAATCTATCTAAAATCTTTTCGAAATATTTGGGATCTTTGGAATATCATTGAAATTTTTAGAAAATTATTAAAATCTATCTAAAATCTTTAGGAAAAATTAAAAATATTTGTGAAATCTTTAGAAATCTTTGCGAAATCATCAAAGTCTTTGTAAAATTTTTTCAATCTAATTGAAATCTTTTTGAAATCTTTGAAATTTTTCAAAAAAATATTAAAATATATCTGAAATATTTGCGAAATATTTAAAATCTTTGTGAAATCTTTTAGAAATTAATTAAAAATTTGTGAAATGTTTATAAAATCTTATTAAATCTTTGCGAAATATTATAAATATTTTTGCAATTTTTGATAATATTTCTAAAATTAATGAAACCTTTGCGAAATCTTTGAAATCTGCTAGATATCATTAAAATCTTTGGAAAATTATTGAAATCCATCCCAAATCTTAGTGAAACCTTTTAAATCATTGTGAAATTTTCGTAAAATCAATGAGATTTTTATGCAATCTTTTTTATCCATCTGAGATATTAACGAAATATTTGATCTGTTTGTGAAATCTCTGAAATCTTTGGTAAATAATTGAAATCTTTGTGATATCTGACATCTCCGGACATTTTTGCAAAATGCTTGATATAATTTTAAAATATTATATGATATTTGTGTAATTAATCAAATCTTTGTAAGCTTCTTTGGCAATCATTGAAATCTTTGCGAAATATTTTAAATATTTGGTAATATTTGTGAAATTATTGCAATGGGGAATTATTGCAAATGGAAATCATCAAAGTCTTTGCAAAATCATTTGAATCTATGCAAAATCTTTTCAAAATATTTTTAAATTTTTTAAAGCTTTGGAAAACCATTTTATTATTTTGTGAAATCTTTGCGAAATCTTTCTAAAATCTTTGTAAGATCCTTTTAAAATCTTTTAAATCTATACAACATCTTTGCTAGACATTGAACACCTTTGTGAAATTTTAAAAATCTTTGTCGGTTTTTTAAAAAAAACTAAAAGAGCCTAAAAAACAGCATCGGTGCTTAAAAAAACCCAAAATCATGTCATGAAGAAAGTATTTAAATTCCGTTGTGGAGGTTCTAGCTGAAGGCACCTAAAATTTATCTGTGTTAGTAGAAATTTTATCTTTCTTGGATAAGAATGCAACTATTTGGTTAAAAATTATCTTCTTTGCTTAAAGATTCGACTTTTTTTATAAATTTTAATAAAAACACTTTGTTACGAAAACATTTTTTGGTAAGATTAATATTTTATTAAAAAATTCATAACTTCAGCTAAAAGTTTAGCTACTTTTTTTTAAATTAACGTTTTTAAATTAAAAATTTATTGATTGAGTAGAAGTTGAACTACTTCGTTAAAAAATTGCTTTTTAGAATAAAGGTTTATTTCTTTGTTTAAAAATTTTGCTTTAAACGTTCAACAAATTAGATAAACTGTTTTTTCCTTGATCACTGGAAGAGCTTTATTTGCTGTAAATTTGTCTTATTACATTTTCGTTAAAGTAGGTATTACAATTGTGTGAAAATCCCCCCCCCCCTCCCCCGATTTTGTCAAATTTCCAGGTCTTGAGACCTCCTGAACCACAAGTTTTTGAATTTTTGTGAAAAATTGAGAATTCCAATTTTGACCGTGGAAAAAAATAATAAAAAATTCCATTTTGCGGTCAAACTGTACAAAATAGGAAAGAAGATGAATCGACAACAACTGGGTACTCAAACAAGATCTACAAATTTGTTACAAGTCACTTTTTGATAAGACGTGTAGTTTTTGTTTTATTCGTGAAAAACAGAATTAAAAATAGAAAACTTGAATTTGTTTAAAAACGACACAGAATACGAAAAAAATTAATAGACAAAATTTCTTTACCTAAACAAAAGCTACAAATTTGTTATGAATTATTTTTTAATAGGATCTGTAATTTTTTTTCTGATGGCGAAAAATAACATTGAAAATAAAAGAATTAATTTTTTAGGTAAAAATCCAACCATTTGGTTGAAAAATTATCTTCTTCCTTTCAAAATTCGTCTCTTTTGGTAGAAAATTAATCTTTTTGGTTGGAAATACAACTATTTATTTGATACCCTATCAAATTTTCTTAAAGTTTAACAATTTTGGTAAAAAGTAATAATTTTTGGTTGAAATATAATACTTTCCTATTTTGGGCCCTCAATTTTTTTAACGCTAAAAATGAATTATTTCTTTCTGAAAGTGTTTCTTTAGATTTACCTAATTACGACTTGCACTTTTTAGAAGACTTACATTATTTTAAGATAAACAAAAAATTTTTTAGTAGACGTTAAATTTTGAACAAAATACATGAATTTTCAACTAAAAAGGGTAAATTTTTAACCAAAACAGACATACGTTCAACAAAATAAATGGGGTTTCAAAAAAAAAAAGGAAAATATTCAACCAAATAGTTGAATCATTAACAAACCGATGTAAATTTTAATCCAAAAATGGAACGGGTAATTTCTCATTTAAAAAAATGAATATTCAACCAACAAAAAATTTAAACAAATTAGTTAATTTTTTAACAAAAAAGCTTTATTTTTAACTTCAACGATGAATCTTCAATACACAAAAAAATAATAGATTTAATGTTTTTACAATGATTCATGAAAAAAAAAATGAAATCTCACTGAAAGAGGTAATGGTTGAAATTTCATCGAATAAGATTTTCATTTTGAATCAGATACAGTTGAACTTAACATACAAAGACGAATTTGAAACAAAATAGGTAACTTTGAAACCAGAGAGATAAATTTTCAACCAATAAGAAAATAATTTTTTACTTAATAAAGACGAACTTTTAACAAAATAAAAAAATTTTTTTCAATTAAAAAAAAAATTTTAAACAAAAAAATAAATTAATTTTAAATCAAGAACTGTTAATTTCACCTAAAAAAGTAATTTTCAACGAAACAGTTGAATTTTTAATCGAGAGAGGATTTTTCTCCAATATCTTTCAATTCCGAACAAGGTAATTTAATTTTCAACCAAATGATAAAACTTTAAACCAAAAAAGATAAATTCTTAACTAAAATAATGAGTAAAATAACTGGAATAGTCAAATTTTCAGTTAGGAAAATTAATTATCAACCGAAGAAAAATTAATAATTAACTCTGAATTTTTTTCATTTTAAGCGTTTTCATAGATTTCATAGAATTTTCAATCTATGAATGAATTTTTGAATGAATTCAATAATATATTGTTTGATTTGAAACTAAAGAGATAAATTTTTAATCCAGAAGAATTATTTGTTTTCAAAAAAAGACGAAATTAAAAAATATATATAAATATTTAATTAAGAAAAATAAATTTTCAACCTAAAATTAAATAGTTAAATTTTTCATATATACATTTTATATGCATTTCATTCAAAAAAATTAATTAATTTTAAATTAAGAATAGTTGAGTTCAACCCAAAAACTAATTATCAACATAATAGTTGAATTTTTAACCCAAACAACAGGTTTTTTTTTTAATCTCGTCTAATTCTGAACAAGGTTATTTAATTTTCAACCAAATAATAAAACTTAAAACAAAAAAAGATTAATTCTTAACTAAAATAATGAGTTAAATAACTAGAATAGTCAAATTTACAGTTAGGAAAATTCATTATTAACTGAAGAAAAATTAATAATTAACTCTGAATTTTTTTCATTTTGAGCCTATTCATAGATTTCGTAGAATTTTTAATCTATGAATGAATTCTTAAATAAATTTAATAATATATTGTTTGATTTGAAACTAAAGAGATGATTTTTCAAATAAGAAGAATTATTTAAAAAAAAAAGACGAAATCAAAAAAAAAAAATATATAAATATTTAATTGAAAAAAATAAATTTTGAACCTAAAATTAAATAGTTAAATTTTTAATATATATATTCTATATGCATTTTATTCAAAAAAATTAATTAATTTTAAATTAAGAACAGTTTAGTTCAACCCAAAAACTAATTATCAACAAAACAGTTGAATTTTTAACCAAAACAAAAGGTTTTTCTTAATCTCGTCTAATTTTGAACAAAGTTTTTTAATTTTTAAATAAATGATAACCTTTTTTAACCAAAAAAGATGTATTTTCAACTAAAATAATAAGTAAAATAACTTAAATAGTTCAATTTCCGGTTAAGAAAAATCATTATCAACCAAAGAGAAATGAATATTAAATTCTGAAATTATTATTCTTTCTTGCTAAGCGTTTTCAAAGATTTTAGAAAATTTTGCATGTATAAATCAATCTCTGAATGAATTTGATAATATACAATATTATAAATATTATAGCACTTACCAACAGAATCAAGCAAGACAGTCTATAGTTTTAGCACAGATCTTTATTCCAGAATCAATGGATTTCGTAAACGAGACTGATGAATAGTCAAAAAAGTCACTGATATTTGTACTGAAAAATGCTAAGTTCTACTTGGAAGATCGTAACGAATATTAACATTTGATTAACCCCATTAATAGACGCTATAAGAAATTTTCAGTAAAAACAAGGTATGGTTCATACTGAACGCGCTATGATTGCTTGCTACTGATAAGATGATTACCGTTCATGTCCGAAAAAATGTAGGAAGCAAACAATTTTCAAAATATGAAAAACATGTTTATTAGAATGTGTTGTCCTTGATCTGGATTGAATTTTTTTCAAAAAGCCAGACATTGTGTTTTAAAATAAACAAAAATTTTTGCAACCCTTTGAGAAAGATATAATACCCATATTTGAATCTAACAAATTTTGTGCAAGATTTAAAAAAAAATTCTAAAATTAATCAAATCATTAGTTATTTACTTGATCCAAGTACAACATATGTTGCTTTGTGTTTAATAAAATCCGGCTAAAAATCAACTTTTGTTTTCGGGCATTTATTTATTTAAGTAAAAATTTTTTAGCTTGTGGTAGAAATCTTTTTTAGTTGAAAATTCAACTGTAGTTGAAAATATATAACTTTTTATATTCATGTCTATGTGATATCTGCATTAATTTTATTTAAAAGAATTTATTCTCATATTATTGGCATGATTTTATTATTTTATGAAAACTTAAATAATTAAATGTACCAACCATTTTTCTAAAAGTATTTAAATAAAAAGTAGCTATTATTTCCACTTAAGTGAAAAGTATTCCTTAAAAAATGTATGTAAAAAATGTTTCTTTGATAGAAAAAACTCTTCACAAAGTTTTGAAGTATCAGTAGAAAAATAGTTTTATGACAGTGCAGCTTAAGAGTTTCTAAAAGTAAATTGTAAACAATAAGAAAACCAAAAGATTCTCGTTAGCAACGAATGTGAAAAATTGATAATAGATTTAATGCTTTCACGATGATTCATTATAATTGAAGAGTTCTTTCGGGTTTCAATCGTGTGATTGTCCAGAGCGCCCTACTATGGAGGCTGGTTGAACCTGATTGGCCATTATAACGTAAAAAATTGTTTTTCTGAACTTAAGCGAAATTGATGTTTTTTGCAAACCGTTCTCTTGCGTGCGTAACTTAAATTGTTGCAATTATGAAATAGGTTTAAAATTTTCTTTTTCTGCTGACAGAAATTTAGTACAAATTGTTTCTCAATTTTATTAAAAAATTTGTATTATTCTATGCAAAAAAAATATATCTGTCTTGCATAAAAATGCAATTTCTTATTTTAGCTATGTTTTGACAATGACTGAAACATTCGTAGGACATCCCAGGAGTAATAAATGTTTAAACATACATTTTTTTTTATTTCATTATTTCGGAAACTTTATAGATATACATGCCTCTTCTATTAACCTAAATTATAATTAGGCCAGATTGTCTGAAGAATTAGAACGTTCGAGAGGTTTATCTGTTTGCTTCCGACTTGTTTATTACCTTGATGAAATTCCAGTTCACAACACAGAAGCTAGATAGATGATGATTTTACAGGTCTACAAAATTTGACAAAGGTCAAAAGCCAGAAAGCAGACTAAACATTTCCAAAGGATTCTGATGCGCTGAATCCGAATCTGAGCTTCAAATTGCTCCTATACGTCAGGTTTTCAAGATATCCTAACCTAAGTGTGCAGAAACGCGTTTTTTAGCTGTCTTTGAGGTTATGTAACTGGACAAGAAAAATTTCTGCCACGAAAGCTATTATGGAATTTGAAAGTACTAATCTTCCTCTTTCAAACCTGCCTCAACTTATTAGGATACCTTATTTTTTTACCAAAACATAGTAATTTGAAATTTTTCATTTTGGCATCTTAACCCATTAACGATAAGGTGTTCAGATTTATACAACGCATTCTCTTCTGCTGATGGTACGATATTTTTTCTTGGAAACATTATCTCAGGGGTTTTCGAGGGTGCTCTTTCTATTGCCGGTGTCAGTTTATTGTTATAACCCCTAAATGATCCAATATGGCGCCCATGATGTAGGGCTCTAAAAAAGAACAAAAGATCCCGCACAAAATACTAAAAAAAAGCGTGCAGTCGTTTGAAATCAAACTTTGCACATTTATAAAACAATAACAAATATGATACCCGTGTCTTTTTATTTCTATGCAAGCCGTTTCCTAGGGGTAGAAACCAGCCCTAGCAGCCTACAAGCATGCTAACCCACCTGACTCTGGAAAAAATAAGTTTAACCGCATATTTTTTTAGAATAATTAAGTTTCATGCCAGAAGTGGGCTATCCCACCTACCTGCTAATCCACCTAACCCCTAGAAATCACCCCTACCAAATGATAAGCAGGCTAACCGACCTAACCCTTAGAGTAGCGGATTTACTCGTTTGCATTTTGTGAATGAATTGACTTCTACACTACAAGTGGGCTAACCTTGAAATAAAATTTTTCAACTTAGCGTATTAACCCATTAGCGCCGAGATAATATGCCGTTGTCTCTTGAAAATTTTATCTGAGGGGTTTTTAGGGGTCCCTT
>JAUELO010006503.1:0-11702 GCA_032357855.1 Amphibolips quercusostensackenii
CCCCCCCCCCCCCCCCCCCCCCAAAAGTGCCAAGTGGCACTAACTATCCCAGAGTTTGTATAGTATTAGGCTCTGTCACAATCACTAGCTGTCGAAAAAAAATTGATCATCGTCTGTTTGTTATGAAGCTTATTCTAAAAGTATACCCTAAAATGGATCTAGTGTCTCTAATCATATCAGTAGTCTAAACATTTGTATTATTTTGTTTATATGTACTGTGAGCTTTTGCTGTGCAACTGATAATAAAAAATTTTGTTTTATATATGTTGGTACTTCTCACGCCGCCGCTATGAACTTTTCGCCCTAGGTGTAGGTCAAGAAGTACCATTAGACATCATTTAGAAAAAAAATATTGCATAGATAGAATGCATATAAATTTATTATCATTATAAATTGAAACCTTAATGTCTTCATATATAATTTTAATCAGAAACTAAAGCTATACTTGATTTTTTTCGGACACAGTTTTATAAAAAATAATAATTTTTTGCACTTTTGAAACCGCTCTATTCTAGTTATGTAGTTTCAACTGCTTATTCATTATACACTTTATACCCTCTTAGATCCGAAAATGATACCTTGGGATTTAGTCTGTACCAATTATTTTAAATCAGGACAAAATCGGCATTAAATAAAATTGCGTACCGAAACGGAATTATTCCAGATTTATAAAAACTTCGGTAGCAATACCACACAATTAAGATTTTACGTTTTATGTAGGCACATGTTTTAGACCCAGGTGTACAACTTTCCTCTTTCACTACAACTTGAACTGCTTTTTGGTTTTGAATCTCAATAGAATTCTGTATAAATAGCAAATAGTTTTTGAATTGTATTTTTTATCACGCACAATTTTGGGATCTTCCGGGAATGAATTTAGATTAGAATCATATTTATTTCAGACAAACTCAAATATAGTTTGGATGAAAACCAAGTGGGATATAATGTTGAACCCTGGAAAAATGCTATTTGCAGAAAGCTTGGAATTTTATTTTAAATATCATGTATATATCATAGTATTATATTTACCAATATAATTCAAGATGACTGTCCAGACGAAGACGAGTGTATAAACGATCCCCATTTTTTCCAATCAGGGTAAAAACTGATTAAAGCGTTGGTTTAGGTTTTTATTAACAGTCTAATGTTAAATAAATATTCTGGTGTTCCATTAAAGTATATGTATATATATATATATATATATATATATATATATAATTCGGTTTAATAATTTAAATAATCAGATTAAAATACAAATTATAATGAAAATTAACAGAATTCAATTTTTATTGTATGATAATGATACATAATTCTGGTTTCTTCATCGTTATCATATGTATTATAGGTGTCAAGCCTGAGTAAAAATTCATTCCCATAATTAAAAGTTCAACAACTTGACTGAAAATTATACTACTTTGTTAAAAATTTGTCTTTTCGGTTGAAGATTTATCTCTTTGGTGTAAAATTTAACTGTTTTGTTAAAAATAAGATGTTTTTGCTAGAAATTAACTTTATTTTCAATTGAAAATTGAATATTAAATTTGTAGTTAAAATTTTCTGTATTTTGTTAAAAATTTAACTTTTTGGTGAAAACTTATCTTTTTTTTCAGTTATAAATTTGTGTTTTTTAGTTAAAAATTAATCTTATTAGTTAAAAATTGATTTTTTTAGATAAAGATTTATCTCTTTGGTTCAAACTTTTATTTTATTGAATATTCGTATTTTCTTATTGCTTTTAACCAGTTTTTAACTATAAATATTACTTTTTTATTGCTGGTTAAAAATTTGTACTCTTAATTTAAAATTAATTTTTTTATTCTGAAAATTTCTTTTTTTGGTGAAAATTCAACTTTTCTGGTAAAAAATTCTACTATATGAATGAAAATTAAATTATTTAATTGAGAAATTAACTACTTGGTAGAAAAATAACTTTTTGTTACAAATTTTTGGTGTCATTTCGAAAAAGAAACTGTTTTTTGGAAAATTTATCATTTTAATAAATGTTTGTCTTTCTGAGTGAAACATTAATTTCCTGTCTTTGAAATTCACCTTTTTGGTTGTTTTTTGGTTTAATTAAGCTGCAAGAAAACTTATTTTGTGTATCTTATGGTCGATAGAACCTTAAGTAAATTAGTTCTCCTTTTTACTTAAAACTAAAGTAATTAAACTAGCGATAAAGCTTTAAAAAGAAAGCATTTGATCTAAAATATTTTCCGGAAATCTTCGGCTATTGTAAATTTTGTCTGCTTGAAATATTAATATTGAAATCATTAAACTCAAATTTCATAAACTTTAGTGAAAAATACATGAAAGCTGATATTTCTCGATTTCACAAGATTATTTTCTATCTTGTTTGTCTAAAATTTAAATCTTTCTCTTTTTGATGCAGTTTTTAAAGAATAAAACAAAAAATATGCGTTGCGTCAGAAAGTGATCTGCACCAAATTTGTAGAATTTTTTTTCAATACGCAATTTTTGCCAATTTATCTTCTGTTGTATTTTGTACAGTTTAACCAAAAACGGAATTTTTGATTATTTAGTATTGTAGGCTGTTTAAAATACAACGTTTTTCTTTCTGTGACATTTTCTCATTTCATGCGATGTTTGGCCTAAAATGTTCATTTTCGTTTTTTTTTTAATTTTAATTATGCTATAACTCCAGTAATTTTGTTATCAAAAAAATCTTGATGGTAAATTGTTTTTCCTTTTTAGTACTACTAATAACCGTACATAAAATTTTTGAGTTTTGAAAAAATGTGATCTAAAAAATTTCCAAAATGTGCTCACTTTTTTAATTTCAATCCGAAATAGCTAGCTAAAAAATTTGAACTTTAATTTGAATCACTAAAAAATGCATACATACAGGCATACAGACTCTTTCATAAGAACCTGCATTTCAGATTCAAAAGGTCTTAAAACGTCGACGTTTAACAAAAACAGGGAGGGTCAAATTTTACACAAATCTGATACCTTCTCTGATAAGAATGTAAAAATGTTAGTGAAAAGTACTTTTATTAATATTTTTTCTAAAAGAAAGTTTTTGCTTATTTAAAACCTAGTGTTATTGCCCAGGAAACTTTAATTTTCACTCATAAAGCGTATTAAAATAACATCGCACTCAAATATTTAAAAATGCAATGTACGTTATTTATTAAAACATTGCGAGATCTTTGGGCAATAACTGCCCATAGCACTGCGATTAACCTATTTTACTCTACCCTAGAATACAGCCACCTCCTTCATAATGTCAGTCTTTACCATAAAGGCATACACTGTTTTGCAGAAGATGTCATATATGTCTTCTAGTTCAAGAAAATAGTTTCGCCGGTATAAGTTTTCAAGGCATGCTAGTGCATCACATTTACATAGTATGTGATGGAGTGTCTTCTCAGGAAAATCACACTTTCTATAACGAGCGTTGTCTCCAAACTTTATTTTGGCCAAGTGTTTTTCCAGTCGGCAGTATCTACTAAGCATCCCTACTACGACATTAATCTGCCTTTTTTCCATGTTAAGTTCATTTAACCTTTCAGTACATGTACATTTTAGAGTGCATTATTTTTTGCTTCCCATCCAATATTTCGCAAGCTCTTTCGAAAGCCATTGACAAATGGTTCCTTTCGACTATTCGCGCGAGATACAACAGTAGGGATCATCGCCAATCAGGGTCTGTAAAGCTTCTATTTTAGCTAGTACATCTCCTATCTTATTACCTTTAATATTTTTATATTCAAAGACCCAAATCAGACGGGCCTAGTTTTTACAGACAACTTGAAGAAGATCTTAAAGGCAACTCCAGACTGATGTGGAAGCAAACTCTTCATATGTAAGAGCCTCAAGTAATGCTTCGCTGTCAGAACAAATGTAAATGTGCTAAGTTTTTGAAAGCCCACTCATAAATTACCTCCAGGAAAGCTTTAGTAGCTATTATTTCGTCCTGTAAAACTGTAGGAAATGTGCCTTGTGCTTCTTTTCACAGATTGTGGCCTTTGTTCGCAAAGAGTCCTTAGAGCCGTCTATGTACCAAACGAGACCACCTGGTGTAAATGTTTCTTTCCTTCTCTTTTTATCATGCCATTCCTCCCTTTAAGGAAAGGTGACCTTAAAGGGTTTCATAAAGGATAATTTCCTCAACATAACATCAGTGTGCATAGCGAGAATAATATTCTAGCATAGCATGCACCTGCTTATATCATGTAGATCTTTCTCTTTAACATCACTAAGGTTGCACCTACACTAGGAATTTATAAGCTTTTACTGACGCAATCTTCCGTACGATAAGGTAAAATAGCAGGATGTCCAGAATGTCCTCAATAGCTGCTGTTGCTGTTTTTGCTCAATACCAAAAATCGCCTAGCATGAAACCCTTTAAAGGCTTCCTATTTGCTTTATAGTAACGATTAGTTCATTTCTTGGCAGCCAGATAGTTGATAAATATGCTATTGTGGGTTTGATCATCATTATATATAACCAGCAAGTAATCCTGAGTTTCAGAACCCAGGTTTTCCCTATTGTGTATATACAGGCTCAAGAAACCACTGCGTCAACGTTTTTAATGTCAAAAATCTTCCATTTTCTGTTAAATACATGAGTTCCGTCTTCTCCAGGTTCACGGACAAATATCGGTATCTGCACCATTGCTCCAGTATGTCGAGCGCTGACTGCATGAGTTCCACTCAAATGCCCTTAAGCCTCCCTGTTATTAGAATTACCAGGTTATCTACATAGCCTTAAGTGCAAAAGCCCAAATAGTTCAAAACACGTATCAGCTAATTAATAGCAAGCGTCCACTGGGTGAATGAAAGAACTCCTACTTGTGGGCATAAACTTGAAACTTTTGCTTTCACTTTATTATTGCGTATTGAAGTATGTTCCCTCTGTGTCTATAAACGCTGCCATCGCTACTTTTGAGCATAGGTCCACTTATGTTTTTAGTTTTCTCAGCATGAGCAAGGTCGAACTGATAGGTCTAAAGAATTTTGCCTCGTAGTAGGTAGCCTTGATCGGCTTGAAAATAAAGATTGCTTAAATCTATATCCATGATACTGGGGTATATCCCATTGCTAAGCATGAACAAAAGATGTTGCACAATTGAACCAGTAAGGACTTAATCCTTCTTGAATTAAAGCAGAAAAAATTTTATCACCTCCTGCAGCTGCAAATTATTTAAATTTTTTATTTATATTATTTTTTAATCCTTTTGACCTCCTTGACCGAGTTGCTAAAGCCCCCTAGTAACTAAAAGTTGATACAGTCCCCAAGGGAGTTTAGAAAACTTATAAACGACCTAATGACCTATAATAATTATAACTTTGTTTTCATTCTGTTAATTTTTTAATTAAAATCTTAAAAGAAGATACGAGATCTGCTTTGAAAATATTTGAACTTGTTCTTTGACTTTGAACCTAGCTGTGATAGTGTCAAAAAAAGGTATTTACTATATAGAAGGGACCTCTGTGAGGCCCTTTACTTAGTGACACAAACTTGCGAATCTTTAGTCGACTACAACACGCAGATGCGTTAACCCTTACCACGTACGCGTAGCATTTCAGTATGACAGAAGACACTGAAAAAATAGTGTGCATTTCACTTTGACAAAATCTTGGTCATTCATATTTGAAAACTATGGTTATAATATAAAAATTGTATTTTATTAAGTCTGTGAGTAACATTGAAATTAAAAAAAGGCTAGGGCGATATAATAGTGGTCGCACTTTAGTAGAATGTGACCCTTGCTTTGGAATACACGCAGCGGCCAAGCCATCTCAGAATATTCAACAAGTGCAAGTGTTAATTTATAAAAATTGTCGATTGACAACGCAGAAGACAGAGGAAGACCTCAGAATTACATAAGCTATTGATTTTGACATTTAGAAGCAAAATATTTGGGGATAATCCGCATGCTTGAAAAATTCTATTACGACTGCTAAAGGAACACCACAAAAAATTATCATGCGAAAAGTCACCTTGACAATTTTATAATCAATCATAAATAACCCGAAAATGCTTAAAAAGGTCATTGCTGGAGATTAGTCATGGGTTCATGGATAGACCCTAAGAATTTAATTAATTTTTTTCTTTCGAAACCTTTTGTTAGACGTCTCCAGACTTGTGATACATAAAAACAAATACCAATTCAGATACAATAAAAATATTTTAAAAAAGCTTACATTGGTATAATATATTTTCCATTTATCATTTATTTACTACTTCTACTTAAAAATAACTTCAAATTAGTGAACTTTGTCCTTCTAATATTTTTTTAAATACGTTAAACAGAAATACATTCTGCTCTCATTAAAAATTTTTTGAATTAGCATAACATTGTATGCGTAATACATATTATTTAAGACTATAGCACATTGTTGCAGAAATCGATTTTTTTTCCAATAAAACTCTGCCAAACACATTTGGAGTCGTTTTGGCGAAAACAGAATGTATTTCTGTGAATAGTTAACCGCATAGTGCATTTTTTATATACGAGAAGTTATTAGTTTCAAATAAAAATTTACTGTCGCCGATTTCAAGAAATTTTGTTGTTTTCGGATTACCCTATACCTAGCTGAAACTGTTTGTATTTCGGTGTTTGTCTGTCGCTGTCGTTTGTGAACACGATAACTTCTTAATGAATTCTTTGAGTGCATTGCCCTTTAAAAAAAGGCAAGTTTGCTAGTCAGCCATTTTTGATTAGGACCTAGGTTTATTCATCAAAAATGCCTTATGTCAAATAAATAATTATATTTTCCTACGAAATTTCACAAATTTTAAATTGTTTAGCCAAAAAAAAAAATTTTAAATATTTCATTGCCCATTTTTTAATGTAAATGCTATTAAAAATAATATTCTAATTTATAGAAAATTGACACAAGATGCAATAGCATGTACTATCGCATGATTTTTTACCCAAAGGAATAGTTTGGGACCAAATTACAGTAGTTCTTATAATATACATGCATTGTAATTAAGTTCAAAATAATATACAACATATTTTATTTCTAACAAACTTGAATTGTGTGCAGAGCACCAGATACGCTATAAAAATAAATTTGTTAAAGCCGAAGCAGCTTCAACAAAAGAAAATTCAAACTTAACAAATTACAGTTGTCGATCATCTGACATTTTATTTTAAAAACAATTTTATATTATAGATTTACATGTTTTTTCAAAATCTATATTTATAATTTCAACGACTGAAATTTACACGCTCTACTCTAAAGCTCAATAGGATTTGGCGCGTGGGGCCTATTGGAATTTCCCTTATTTCATATGGGCTTAATGGTGTAATTATGCCGCTTGTCATGTTTATTTTTGCGCGTCGTCTGATGCGACTGTGATTATTACCTGTATATATTCCAGCAAGAAATTTACTACTCTCCAATATTGCAAAAACATCACCATTTGATGTTGATAATACAACCTGTGCTTGGGTTGGCATAGGCCCAAAGACTTTATTTTCCTTAGCGGATATTTGAATTGGTTTATCCGTAGGAAAAGTGTATCTTTGAAGTTTGAATACCCGGTGCGGATTCGCATAGGAAGTAAGCCTAATAAATTCAAGCTGGTCAAGTCCATATTTAACTCCGTCAGTAGAAACAATCGTGTTAGGTGCAGCGATGCACCTGGTATGGGCTCGAGGAGATCTAGACCTGACGCAAGAAGAGGTCTCGGCAGGAGAAGGATTACTGGCAGGAGAATAAGGTCTGGCAGGTGTAGAAGACCTGTTAGAAGAATGTTGTCTCTCAAAAAAATTCTGAAAAGTTCGCCGACGAGGAACACCAGGAATAGGGTCGCCATTAGGTAGACACTCGAATTGTGAACTTAGCCCTGCGAAGAAAAAGTGGATTGATTTGCTTTTGAAGTATATTAGTTTATCATAAACTCTCCAAGGCAAAATTAGGATGCAAGACTTAAGACGTTGAAAGAATATTCTTCTGTCAATCTTATTGTAAGGTGGAACAGCAATGTTTAGCGAAAATCATTTAAGAGGAAAAAAAGAAAAGTTTTTTATCGATTTTTTCACAGAATATTAAGTGTTTCATACACACATGCAATGGCATTCTGAGGAAAAAGAACAAAATTTGCACAACCCTCCGTAGGTAGCTTAGGATCGCTTGCTCCGTTTTATCATCCGACATATGACTCGATTTTTATTCAAGGACGTCCAAAATCTACGGGAGAAATATCAATCTGGTCCGATTACATTATCCAATTTTGCAAGCTGCCTGTCTATTAACTATAAAACCCAAATTTCATCCGACTTTTGTATAGAAGTTAAAATAGGGGGCTAGTCGGGATAATTGACTAGCCCGCGGCAAGTTGTATCACGAACGATTAGTCGGGGGCTAGTCAGTTGACCCGACTTGTCCTATGTCTGGGTAGAGTCTGTATGCTTTTTGCACGACCTTATGTGCACATGATATGAAATATCAAGTTGAAAGTTTGGAAATTCAGATAAAACACACTATAAATTCTTGTTTGAACTTCAATAGACAGGGATTTTCAGAAACACTTATACCACGAGTCACGAGACGTTTGAAGAATGCGACAATCAGTAGCAAGATGCGCGTGCGCCGTAATCCATTATTGACGCAAGATTTTAAACGGATAATGAAAAAAATTCTTATAATTATGATAACCAGGAGTTATTATATTTATTCAAATGGACCCGTTTAATATTTTGATAAAGAGAGTATATAGAGCTTCCATAGAGAATTTTAACAATAGCATAAGCTGAGGTCGCAGGCATCAACAATTTTTGGTAAAAAATGGTGCAAAATTAATATCCGCAAGAAATTTTCATCTAAAAATAGCAACCAGCCACAAAATAGTCTGCAAATGAATGAATTGTAAAAAAAAACATAGTTCGACTAGCCTTCGACAAGTACTCTATTTTGAATGGGACCAAGTAGCACGTTTATTACACGGGTCTGTGTCTTCACTCTTTCTCTTTTACTATGAAATTTGTAAGGTAATATATTTTTATATAACACTCAATTCATGCTTATTTAAACACAATAATACCAAATTTGAAATTTTAGTACGCATATGAACAGCACAATATAGGCAATTAAGAATCCGAAATGTGCAAGGGGTACGAACCTACGTTTATAACTATGGACAAGTTTTGCAGTAAGAGTTACGAGCCACACATGAATTACGTAACACATTTGGGGGGTGGGGGGTCAAGACAATATTGCGATGTTTAATCAACTAAGGGGTGGGTTAAGTTGATACTGTTACACAATACTTTTTGCAAGTCAAACCTACAGAAAATCGATGTGTCCAAAATTATAGTTTCACGTTAAAGTTAAGTAATTACAATAAAAAATTACACCTTAGATTTGGCAACCTACTTTTCTGAAGTAAACAAATAATTGAACAGAATATAAAAATATATAAAACTTTTAGTAAAGAATAATAATCTATTAATATTAATGTTCTACATATGTAACATACGTTTCCTAATGGAAAAAAGAGAATGGTAGTCCAGTTTTTTCGGACAGTAGGTAACTAAATTGTATTTAATAAGACATAGCTAAAAATATTACGAAAAGTAACACTTTGGGATTGACTGTGTTCCAATTATTTCAAATCAGGACGAAATCTGTATCCGAATCGAATTGTGTACCAGTATGGAATCATTTTGGATTTTCAAAAATTTTGGCACTAATGACGATACCATTAAGATTTCACTTTCTATGTAAGCATGTGATTCCGATTAGGGCGGAAAATTTATTTTCTACTTTATCTTTAACGCGATCTACTTTCTGGTTTTGAAATTCAATTTTTCATTAAACACGCACACATATGATGAAATCCTACTTGAATAAATTAAGGTGAAATTCGTATCCATTTTGGACAGACTCAAACAGAATTTGAAAAAAAAGCAATTGGGTCATAATAAGGATTACACCAGACGAATCGCTATTTAGGGAAAGCTTAAATATTATTTTCAATGTTATAGATATATTATAGTATAATATTTACCGATACAATTCAGTATCACTGTCGAGGTAAAAACGAGAGTATATACGATCCACATTTTTTCCAATTAAAGTAAAAACTGATTAAAGCGTTAATAAAGATTTTGGTTAATAGTTTATATAATGAATATTCTGGTGTTTCATGTATAATTGGATGTGGTATCTCAAGCGTTATCTTATATCATTTAAGAGTCAAGCTTATCTCTCTGAAATCTTTATATTCATATTTATTAATAAATCAGTCCAAGAAACTTGGTTACCGCAACCAAGGCTAATTTGAAAATAATAATGAGATGTATTTGAAAAGCTCTTGGCTTAGAATAACAAAAAATCATTTAAACATTTGCAAATATGATAGAGATTTTGCAGGTGGTGTCTGTGAAGTTTTATTTACCAAAAAAAAATTATGTTGAAATCATGTAGGCATAAAATTTATGCCGCTATAGCATCTTGAATAACTCTCTTACGAGAAGCAGACATTGTTTCCTAATAAAGGTATTGAATAATTTTTTTAAATCTTTGTCCTTGTAATTCAAAGTATTTTTTAATTTAAAGAGGTTATTTCTCATAAAAAAAATTTGTAGCATACATAAATTTTATCTGCTAAAATAAAACTTTTACCTTTAACCGAACTTTTGATTCTTACCGATAAATTGATAAGATGTCATAGAAGCTTATTTTAATGCGAAAAAAATCATTCACCATTTTGCAGCTTCTAGTTTAAAAAAATTAATTTTTCGTTTGCTAAAATAATTAATAACCAATTAAAAAAAAATTAATGAAATTGAGAATGAAGGAATGCAAAACTTTTTCTTAAGGAAGCAGCTTTTTAACTAACGGTAGTTTTATATTCCAAATTAAAACTTTATCTACGCATCTTAAAGACGCGAACAACTAGATAAGATGCAGTACTGTTATATTCTCAATACAAAATATCTTCTGATAAACTAGGATAATAATTTTAAAAAGAAAGTTAAAAAAAATATCAGTAGGTTACGGCAGGTCATGAAAAATTCTTAATCTAAAAATTTGATGCATCTTGAAGATGCGTACAAACATGTTACATAGTACTGTAGTATTCCTAATATGAACAAAGTTTTTTTCATATGAACAAAACACACTTTATTTGAAACTTCATAAGTCGGTGCTGGAGGGTCGTAAAAGATTAAGAAATAGGTCAATCAATGCGTCTTGAGGACGTGAAGAAATACACATCATAAAGTATTGTCTCATTCTAAGCATGAAAAAATTTCTTCTTATATAAATAAAATAAACAGTTTTCAAGACTTTATTAATTAGCACTGGCTAGTCATGAAAGACTCAAAGATATGTCGATAAATGCGCTCAAAGGCGTAAAAATATACGCTGTATATCGTCTTGTTGCATTTTGGTTATCAAAAAAATTGTTTTTTTTATACAAACGAGGTAACATTCTTCTTATATTTCTTAATCACATTACACCTGGATATTAGCAGAGGCTACAGTTCTTTTAAATTTCATGAGCATAGCTCTTTTACTTTCTGAGGTATGGTGAAACGAAAAAAGTTACACACACATGCATATTTAAAAAATTTTATTTTTGAAATCCTGACGTCGAATTATATCGAAGTATGTCAAAAAATTATATTTTAGAATTCAGGTCTTGATGATAGATTTAATGCTTTCACGATGATTCATTATAATAAAAGAGTTTCTTCGGGTTACAATCGTGTGAAAAAC
>JAUELO010006525.1:0-11701 GCA_032357855.1 Amphibolips quercusostensackenii
TACTCCTCCTACTCCTGTCTGTGCTTTACCTAGTGCTCCTGCTTGAGATCCTCCCTGCACTCCTGTCTGGTATACTCCTCCTACTCCTGTCTGGGCTGTACCTAGTGCTCCTGCTTGAGATACTCCTTGTACTCCTGTCTGGTAGGATCCTCCCAATCCTGCCTGAGTTGCTGCCTGAGCTCCTGCCGCAGCTGTGGCCTGGGATGACCCAGAAAGTCCTGAATATCCAGAAAGTCCTGTTTGACCACAGTCAGCAGATTGTGTTACATATCGGTATAGAATAGTATACCCCGTCCCAGATTGAGGATTACAGGGCGAGGAGGCTGAACCCAATTCTGTAACACGCATGAAATAATGAAACAACAATTCGTAATTAACTGATACCTAATATTAAAGACATTATCAAAATAATGAAGCACATTGTTTTTCTACCAAAAAATACATTTTGATAAATGTGAATTTAAAAAAAAAATAGATTTAAGATGAAAAGAAAAAGATCTTTAACGAATAGGTTTTACTGATACATACCAAAGAAAACCTCAGAGGTAAACAGTAGCGCAGCAAAGACGAAATTCATTTTCGCGAACTCAGAAGGCTGCTTCTTGTGGAAGTTCTTTCTGAGTGATGAATGTTTAAAAAAATTCTGGTCAATATATACCCAGCATCTCCCTCTACAAAATGATGAATTGCACATATGAAGAAGGCTTATTGTAAGGAAAATATTCATTATTTTTAGATATCCGGACATCAGAAGGCTTAAAACTTTCGATTTCAATACAAACCTACTATCTCCATCTACACATGCGCAAGTCGATTTTGTATGCATATACAGGATCGTTAAGGGTTGTTTTAACATCCCTGAAAGATTTTATCAGGGAAACGAAAATTTCCAAAAAACCAAAACTATGACAGATTTTTGGGTTAAACTATTGGCATTAAAAAATGAGTGCTCAAAGCCTCCCTTATCAGTAAAATGCTAAAATTAACTTTGAAGATTGTTTCAACATCCCTTAAATATCCAAGCAAGTAAGTCGACGTTTTTTATAACCAAAACGACAAAAAAATTTCTTATTACACCATTGAAGTCAGTAATTAATTCCTATTGAATATGGAAATAGGCAGTTCCCAACAAACAAATTATCGAATTTTTTACACTAAGGGCCGTTGAAATATTACGTAATAAAATTTAGTACTATGAAACAACCATTAAAATAAGTGTAACAAATTTTTCTGCAAAAATGTAATTTACAAGTTTAAAGAAAATTGATTTCCGATGCCAATAGTATAACGTAACCTTGGTTGTTAAGAAATGTCGATTTCCTCACTTGGATGCACAAGGGATGTTAAAACAACCCTTAAAATGAATTTAAACATTTTTCCTGATCAAATGTATTTTCTACATTTGATTTAAAATTATTAACAAACCCAATAATATAATAAAAAAAATTAGACATTCAGACAAAAAATCATTTTCTGTACATTTTATGAGTTGTCTTTGCTTAGTAAGCTAAAAATTATGACTTAGATGTAATTCATTATTTAAATCGTGATAGCTTTCCCAAGGATAAACTTATGATTTTTTTAATACTTTTTTCTTTATATCTATGTAAAATTAGTACCAGAAAAAAATAACTATTTTCTTGCAAATTATCCTTTTTAAATTTTGCAATATGCAAAAGGTAATCTGATGAGGTAATCGGCCTGATTGCAAAACTGTTGTCCAATTCTGAATCAATATCCTGGAAATCATGAAGAGATTTTTTCTTATAAATTCCGACTAATTTATTTAAATTTTCTTTAATCAAAATGGACGTTTATATAATTAATTATTAAAGGTGAGTTATAAAAATAGAAAAGGTTTTTAAAAATAGAAAACTTCAATAAGAGGTGATTGAGCGAAATTTTTTGCTTTATTTAAACAACATAGAGGCAACACTGTGAAACTTGACAGTAGGATAAGTGGACAGCCCTTGGACCATACTTCCTTTACTCCATCTCCGCATAGTTTTCAAATTCCTGGTTAAAAATAGAAACACAGGAATTATTAGAACACTTAATCTCTTTTACCTTACCCTACTCACTTCAAAAATAACTGCTTTAATGCTTGTGCACTCACAGACAGTAACCAAACAGATCTATTTTTAACTGAAATGCTAAGCCTTCAACTGGAATAGTTAAATTTTCAGTTGCGAAAATTAATTTTTAATAACAAAACAAAATTAATTTGAGAACCACAGAGATCAATTTTTAACCGAAAATAAAAAAATTAAATTTTTCGTAAAAAATTTAATTTGTAACTAAAAAGAAATACAATTTTCATCAAATTAGTCTAATTTTCAACCAAAGAAATAAATTTGGAAATAAAATGATGAATTTGCAACGAATAATGTTATAGTAGATATTTTACTAAACAGAAAATCAATTTTAAATTAAAAATCAGTTTAATTTGGCAAAAAAGATGAACTTTGTAAAAAATGTTAATTTGATAAAAAAATAGTTAAATTTTTAACCAAAAATGTCTAGTTTCCAATCAAACAATTGATTTTTTGATTAAAAATGACGAACGTTATAAAGTTTTATTGAATTTTCGAACACATAATGAAAGTTTTAACTACAAATATGATTTGCAGGAGGAAGCAACTGCAAAAAAAAATTTATTTAACCTGACCATTAATAATCAAATACCAGATTTTTAATTTTGTGAAAATTTTGTCAAAGAACCTCTTATAAGCATAATGAACAAAATTTTAAATTTTAAGTTTATTATACATAACAGTTATTTAAAGTGACTCTTATATAAAATCTCTAAATTTTAAAAGATTTCTTTGAAACCCCTGACTTTTTCCTGATTTCTAGGTTTTCCCTGACCTAGTCTAAAAAATTTATTAATGAATTGTTTATTCGCAGCAACAAATATTTAAAAAAATTATTGCTATTCTATAATAGATATAGATTTTAATGCAGCATGCTTTTTTTTAGCATAATATTTCTATCAGGATATTTTCCGTATTTTCTGAAGAGGTCAAAAATTATAGAAATCTCAAAAATCTTTGAAAGCAAAGGAAATTAACTTAAAAATAATTTTTTTTTAAATATTTTTTCTACAAATTTTACATTTTTCGCCTATTACATGTTGTAACAAATTTTAAAAATTTTTCTAACTTATAGTTAAGTTCTAATACATGTTTGACACGTATTTTGCAAATTTTATATCAATCCATGAAACAAGATTATCGTATCAAAAAATTTCTGAAGTAAAAAAAATTTTTAGGTTTATAAACTCTTGTTGACAATTCATTTTTGCAAAAAAATAATAAATATGATATAAACATAAATATGTATGAAAACTAGTCATAATTTTTATATTTAGAAAAATTTAATAATTTTTTTCAATCATCGAATTTGTTAAATATCAGGTCACAGTGTGGTTCAATCAAAAAAATGATTTTAATAGCCATTTTTCAAAAAATTCGCTTTTAATTTAAAAAAAAAACAAAAAAATTTTCCGTTTTTGTCAAGAACGAAGCAAGATGTGAAATTATATCCAAAAAGTAAAATTTTTTGCTAAATTAATTTTTGATTGAATTAGATTGCTCTTTATCATACAGCTTAAGGAACCGAAAATGAAGATCGAGTTAATCAACTAGCTATTTTGGATACAAATTTAAAAAGTTAGATCATTTTGAAATTTTTTGAGACAATTCTTTTAAAAATTTGAAAATTGTATGGACGGTAGCAGTATTTGGAAACTCTAATAATTTATTCTAAAACTTTTTTTTTGGTAAAAAGAAAATTTTCAGAATCAAAACATTTCGAAAATCCAAAAAGCAAACATAGATGATTATTTTAAGCCAAAAAACGCAAGATATAAAGCAAAAGTCGAAAAAAGAAAACCGTTGCTTTTTGTAAGCCCTACAAGATTGTAATAACGACTTTAAGAATTTTGATGAAAAAAAGAAAATTCGAATTTTGATCGCTCAAAAAAATAAGAAATCAAAAATTCTATTTTGCGGTCAACCTATGCAAGATACGAAAAAAGATCACGTAAAAGAAATTGTGCACACAAAAAAAGATCTACAAATTTATTACTAATCATTTTTTGATAGGATGCGTAGTTTTTGGTTTTTTTCGTAAAAAAACATAAAAAAAAAAAAAATGACATTCTCAGACAAACGACACAAGATACATAAAAAATATTTAGAAAGTTGTTCACCCGAAAAAAAACTATAATTTTGCCATTAATCATTCTTTGATCGAATGCCTACTTTCAGTTTTTATCGTAAAAAAAAATCAAAAATTAAAAAAATTCCATTTTTCGACAAACAACACAAGCTATGAAAGAAATAAATGGGCCAAATTTCTTCATCTTAAAAAAAACTACAAAATTTGTTATGAATAACTTTTTTATAGGATGCCTTCTTTCCAATATAATCGTGAAAAAAGCATTAAAAATAAAAAAATCATATTTTTGGAGAAACGGCACAAGGTACGAAAAAAAGTTAGAAAACAGTTGTTCACCACAAAATAAGCTATAAATTTGTTATCAATAATTTTTTAATCAAAGCGTAGTTTTGGTTTATATCGTAAAAAATAAAATTTAAAATAAATATTTAATTTTTTGACAAACGACACACGCTATGAAAAATATGAATAGACAGAATTCGCTCATCCGAAAAAGATCTACAAATTTCATTTTTTTATCATTCTTTGATAGGATGCGTAGTTTTTTTTATTCTTTAAAAAACTTAAAAATTAAAAAAATTACATTTTTAGACAAACGACACACGCTATGAAAAAAATAGACAGATTTTGCTCATCTAAAAAAACTATTAATTTATCGGTAATCCTTTTCTGCTAGGATGCTCAATTTTTGTTTTATTTGTTAAAAAAACATTATAAATAAAAAATTACATTTTCAGGCAAACGACACAATCTATGGAAGAAATATAAAATAGTTGTTTACCCGAAAAAGAGCTATGATTTTGTCATTAATCATTTTTTGATGAAACGCCTGGTTTCGGTTTTAATCGTAAACAATAAAATTAAAAATTAAAAAATTCAATATTTCAGAAAACGACACAAGCAATGAAACAAATAATTAGACAAAATTTGTTAATCTAAAAAAAAAACTACAAATTTTCTATAAATAATTTTTTGATAAAATGCGTTATTTTTGTCTTAATCGTAAAAAAAAGCATTAGAAATAAAAAAATGACATTTTTGGAGAAACAGCACAAGGTACAAAATAAATTATAAAACTGTAGTTCTCAAAAAAATAAGCTATAAATTTGTTATCAGTAATTTCTTGATTAACGCGTAGTTTTGGTTTAAATCGTGAAAAAAAATTTTTCAATAAATATTTAATTTTTTGACAAACGACACACGCTATGAAAAAAATTAATAGACAAAATTTGCTCACACAAAAAAGATCTACAAATTTGTTAGAAGTCACTTTTTGAAAGGATGCATATTTTTTTTTATTTGTAAAAAAAACATTAAAAATAAAAAAATCACATTTTTAGACAAACGACACAAACTACGGAAAAAATATTTAAAAAATTGTTCAACCGCAAAAGAGCTATGATTTCGTCATTAATCATTTTTTGATAGAACGCCTAGTTTCGTTTTTAATCGTAAAAAATAAAATTAAAAATTAAAAAATTCCATTTTTTGACAAACAACACAAGCTATGAAATAAATAATTGGACAAACTTTTTTATCTAAAAAAGCAACAAATTTGTTATGAATAATTTTTTGATAAAATGCGTAATTTTTATTTTAATTGTAAAAAAATGAATTTAAAATAAAAAAATTACATTTTTAGAGAAACGGCACGAGGTACAAAAAAAAGTTAGAAAACAGTTGTTCACCAAAAAATAAACTATAAATTTGTCATCAATAATTTTTTAAATCAAAGCATGGTTTTGGTTTCAATCGTGAAAAATAAAATTTTAAATAAAAACATAATTTTTTGACAAACGACACACGCTATGAAAAATATAAAGAGACAAAATTTGCTCAACCAAAAAAGATCCACAAATGCGTTAGTAATCATTTTTTGGTAGGATGCGTAGTTTTTGTTCTATTTGTAAAAAAATAAATTTTTGGACAAATGACACAAGCTGCGAAAAAATACAAAAAAATGTTGTTTACCCGAAAAAGAGCTATAAATTTGTAATTTATCTTTGTTTGATATACACGTGGTTTTGGTTTTAATTGTAGAAAATAAAATTGAAAATAAAAAATTTAATTTTTCGACAAACGACACAAGCTATTAAACAAATAAATAGACAAAATTTGTTGATCTAAAAAAGAGCTACAAGTTTGTTCTCAATAATTTTTCGATAGATAGCATAATTTTTGTTTTAATCGTAAAGAATAAAATTAAAAATTAAAAAATTAAGTTTTTTGAAAAGCGACACAAGCCACGAAAAAAAAATTAAAAGACAAAAGTTGTTCACCGAAAAAGGATGCACAAATTTATCATTAATAATTTTTAGATAGAACAAGTAGATCTTTTTTAATCTTAAAAAATAGAATTACAAATATTTAAAAAATTAAATTTTTGGAAAGAGGAAACAAAAAACAAAAATTAAAATACAACACAAGCTGCAATAACATTTTATTTGACCAAATTTTTTGCCTTAATTATATCTAAAAATTTTCTTTAAACTACTTTACGCTAGGATATGTATTTTTAATTTCAATCGTGAAAAATAAGATAGAAAGTAAACAAATTAAATTTATGGAAAAACGTCACACGTTTTTATAAAATTCTTAACAACAAAATTGTTTTTTATAGGATAAGCACTTTTCAAAATTTTTTCGATTATGAAAACAAGACAATGAAAATTTATGTGTTTTAATACCGATGCACATTCTGAATTGTAATCATATAAATTCATTGAAATGATGCACTGTTTAAGGTAGCTAAGAATAAAATTTAATATAAAACAAGAAATAAGTATTAAAGTAATCATGACAAATAAAATTTGTACTTTTTTTGCAATACCTTAATAAGCGCGAGAACTAAGAGTCTTTTTTTCTTTAAAAAAAAGATGCACAGGAAAATTCTGAATCTATATATAGTCTTTAAAAATTTCAATTCGGAAATGTTTTAAAAGGCCTCCAGGGGTCTTCTCACTTACGGCAAAATAATGTTGTGCCCTTATTCGTTCCGGCAGCTCAATCGCCTACAGGCGTTATAAATTTGAGTGAAAAATTGGTTAATTTTTCTTTACACAACTCTTATATATGTATATCCAGAATGATGGTCCTAATAATTTTTTATTCATTCGTCGCTACAAATGAAAAAATCTATTTAAATGTGCACTTAGGATTATCCGATTAAATCTTTCTAGGAGTGAAGCTTGATTATTTTACTTATATTCTGAAGACATCAAAAAGCGTTTTGATTTTGGAGGATTTGAATAATTTTCAGTGACTAAAAGAATTTTTATAGATTTCAAGGGATTTTTAGGCATTTCCAAATATTTTTTATCACAGGATTTGGTTTAAAAAAACTGACTTTCCTTCAATGGAATTTCTACACGCATGTCGAATGAAAAATCAAATAAAGCAGGTAATTATAGTCCAGCGATTCCCAAAGTATTACCCTCGGTAGGCTCAGTAGGCTTCGTGGCAGGCTCCCCGCTGCGAGCAGATCAATGACCCTTTTTATTATGAGATCAAGACCTGTTACACTAACTTAAATTTTAAAGAAATGGCTTAATTAAATTTTAATTAGTTTAATGAATTTCATGATGTAATTTAAAAAAAAAAATTTTTAAAAGTTCATGAAATTCAGTTAATATCTCCACTAATAAAGGAGACATTTACGGATCTTTTAAATATATAAATGAGACCTCTCAGTGTGACAGAAGTGCAATAACTCTCAAAGTTACGAATAGATTTTTGTCTTTTTTTAAAATCTTCCTTGTCATAATCTAATACATCTAACACAGCCTATTAAAATTTAATTTAATAATATTTACTAAATTTGCATTTTTCTCAACCGTCTCTAATTCTCTAACAATGGGAAGGTTGCGGGGAAGGCTGTCCAGTGTCCCCCTTTAGGTTACAGTATTGTAAGAAAATTTGAGGGTGGCGACCTGACTGTTTTTCAGAAAGTGCGAAAAAAGTTCAGGAAACGCTGTTATAGTCTACAAGATTTGTTCTATCAACTTCACTCAGCGACAAAGCGACTTATTATTGCTACTCCGTTAATTTTCAATGTGCATATCCAGATTACTCACATATCAGAATTTGATAGTTTTTATAATTTATTATAAAGGCGATGCTGTGATAATAAAGAAAATTGTTAGCGAAACAACTCAGCGAACACTTTCGAAAATATTCTAAAAAAGGTACATGCCTCAACTGGTACCAATAAATTCCAATCGAAATATTTCTCAAGCAATGATATGCGTATTTGCAGTTAAACATTTTTCTGTAGGTCGAAATGATTAGGCACAATCGCCTTCTTCAGGTAAGTATAATTAACGCATTTGGGTAGGAATAACTGGAATTCGGCACATGCTACGTAAGTACAGAGTCAGCGAGAAAGGGGTTACAAGCAAAAATAACAATTTTCAATATACAACGTTTTTATTTGACAATAAAACATTGGTTACATCGATTCAAAATAACGAATATTGCCATTAGAACCTTTCCTTCCTGCATGCCAAATAAACAAAAACAGTTGAATCAGTCAATTGCTAATCAAACAATATAAACAAACGTGAATAGGCGACCACCAATCACCTGAAGTGCGAAAATGATTGTGTTCAATCATTTGTGTTGATCGTTTATTCGTGTCAGCTGAACTTGATAGATTAGCTATTAGCCGATTTATCCATTTTTGTTCATTTAACATTTTTTTAATTGCAGGTAGAGCATGTAGAAGGCGATCCCCCGGATTGCCATCCTCCAGCGGATCCTTGTTGGTATGCTGACTGTTGCGATTGTTGGTTTCCTTGCGCATACTGGGAATTCCATCCTGACGAACTTGGTGATCCTCCTGAGGGGTATCCTCCTGAGGGGTATCCTCCTGAGGGGTTTCCTCCTAATCCACCTGCCTGGGCTCCAGCCCGAGCAGATGCTTCGGCTGATGCCTGGGAATTAGCTCCTCCATAGCCACCTAGATAAGATCCACCACAGTTGCCGGACCCACAGCCTGGAGCGGCTGAACCCAAATCTGTAACAAGACCAAAACAATTTAATGAATTTCGAAGATTATAAGTCCATTCAAAAATTATTGGTACTCAGTTTTATTCAATTTTCAGGAAAAGATACTAACAATCATGTCCAAAGATAATAAAAACTTAGTTAAAAATAAGAAAAATTACTGATATAATTTCTAATGAATAAACACCTAATGTCAAAGTAGTTCTCAAAATATTAAGGCAATTATTCTTTACAAAATACACATTTTAAGAATTGTAAATTTTTTTTAAAATCTAAAATGGAGTTAAGCTGCTAAGAAATATTTTTTTATTGAATAGGTTTTTCTTATACTTACCAAGAAAAACCGCAGAGGTAAACAGTAGCGCAGCAAAGGCGAATTTCATTTTTTGCGAAATCAGAACACTGCTTCTGGTAGAAGTTCTTTCTGAATGATGAATTTTTAGAAAAATGCTGGCCAATATATACCCCGTATCTCCCTCCACAACATGATACAATGCGCATATGAAGAAGGAAAAAAATATCCGGACTCAAAAATCTTCAAAATTTAGGTTTCAATACAGACCTAATATCTTCCTTTACACAATGATGAATTGCACTTGCACGAGTTAATTTTGTGTATACATCATC
The DNA here is from genome assembly GCA_032357855.1 of Amphibolips quercusostensackenii. Taxonomy (NCBI): domain Eukaryota; kingdom Metazoa; phylum Arthropoda; class Insecta; order Hymenoptera; family Cynipidae; genus Amphibolips; species Amphibolips quercusostensackenii. Next base: position 9,814 of record JAUELO010006525.1, read on the forward strand.
GTCAAGGATTGTTTTTACATTCCTCAAAGATTCTTATAGGTCAACCGGTATTTTCAAAAAAACAAAACCCTGGAAGATATTTTGATTGAATTTACGAAAAAAATAGTTCTTATTGCCTTTCTATATTGTATTTTATTGTATTTCTATATTATCTATTTTTCTGTATAACAGGGTGCACAGCGTACAATGAGATCAAAAAAGGGAGTCCTTTCCAGGTTTTCCAGGTCAAGAAATCAAGTTTCTCTATGTTTCCTTTTTTTACATCAAATAATGAAATAACCGTTTGCTTTACATGTGAAAAATGAGCCATTTCATTTTTTATTGTCCAAAAATTTCTAAAGAAAGCCGAATCATAAATAAACAAATTCCTAATTTGCTGCGAACATAAGTCGCCTTTGTGAAATCTTTTGGAATTTTTCAGAGCTTTTTTAAAATTTTTTAAATCTTCGAAATCTTTGTGTAATTTTTTTTAATGTTTTGAAATCTTTTGTAATCTTCTCAAACCTTTTTCAACTAAAGACGATTTTTCAGTAGAAAAAGGAAACAAATTTTAACCAAATTACTAAATTTTCAAGCTAAAAGGCAAATTTTATAGAAAGCATTAGAATTTTAAACCCGAAAATATGAATATTTAATTATTTTCACTAAATAGTTTTACTTTCTACCAAAGTAGATGATTTATGATGACAAAAATAATTGTTTAAGCAATTTATTACTATTGTTGACAATATTCTTTTAGAATAAGGTTAAAAATTGCATTTTTTTCACAAATGTTTCCACTTTTTGTCCTATTTTCAATTAGAGTCAGTTCAATAATCAATTAAATTTAACAAAGTTAATTGTTTAAACAATTTATAATTGTTTTTATTAATGTTCAATTCAAATATTGCTAGAAAGTTGCGTTTTTTTCTGAAATTTTAAACTATTTGTCTATTTTTACTTATACTATAATAATAATTGACTTAAGTTAACAGAAATAATTGTTTAAACAATTTAGTATCATTTTTAATAATAGTTTCTTTACCTAATGATAGTAAGTTGCGTTTTTTTTTAAATCTGAAATATTTGTCCATTTTTTGTTTGGAGTGATTTAATAATTAATTAATTTTGCAAAGTGATGCTAGAAAGTTGCTTTTTTCTAAAATCTTTAGTTTTGCTTTTACTTTTTAGTTATAAACAAATAATAAGTGAACCTCAACAGAATTATTTTTCGAATAGTTACAATTTTTAGAAAAAACGTATACTTTTTATAATTAGGTAGAATATTATAAATGATAATAAATTGTTGAAGCAATTATTTTTGTTACTTTGAATTAATTGTTACTTCAGTCTAAGTAGAAACTAGACAAATAGATAAAAATTTTAGAAAAAAACGCAACTCTGTAGCATTATTCAAATTGAATATTTTTGATAATAATAATGAATTGTTTGAAGAAATAATTTTTTTAAGTTTAGTTAATTATTTACCTGACACTATTTAAAAATTCGACAAATAGTTGAAAATTTTAGAAAAAAACCGCAACTTTCTGTCACAATTCAAATTGAATATTATTGACAATGATAATAAATTGTTTAAACAATCACTTTTCTTAAAATTAATTGAGTATTACCTCGCTTTAATTGAAAATTGAGAGCAAGTGAACATTTCTTTAAAAAAGCCGCGACTTGGAAAGTGAACACTTTTTTAAAAAAACTAAAATTTTCTAGCATTATTCCAAGAGCATATTATTAACAATAATAATAAATTGTATAAACAGTCACTTTTATTCACGTTAATTAAGCATAACCTTGCTCTCATTGAAAATTAAACATTAGGTGAAAATTTTTCGGAAAAATTGCTACTTTCTAAATCTATTCTAAGAGCAAATTGCTAAAAACAATAATAAAT
>JAUELO010006532.1:0-11701 GCA_032357855.1 Amphibolips quercusostensackenii
AACTTTCGTCTTTACATTTTTATTCGTCTTTTGTTCCGTTCTTCCAATAATATAATTTATTTTTTTTATCTTATTTTTTATGATTAAAAGAAAAGCTACTGATCCTGTCTTAAAATAATTATTAAAAAATTTGGAGATCCTTTCTGGGTGACAAACTTTTGTCAATTAGTTTTTTTTCGTACCTGTGTCGTTTTTCAAAAAAAAAATTTATTTTTATTTTTATTACTTTTGCGACTAGAACAAAAACTACGCTTCCTATAAAAAAAATTATCAATCAAAAATCTGTAGCTCTTTTTTGGATCAGTAACTTTTGTCTATTCATTTTTTTCAGAGCTTGTGCCGTTTGTACAAAAATTTAATTTTTTGATTTTTAATTTATTTTATGATTAAAACTGAAACTACACGTTCCATTAAAAGAAATTTATAACAAATTTGTAGCTCTTCTTTGCACGAACAACTTTTGTCTCATTTCTTTCGTAGCTTGTGTTGTTTGTGGAAAAATTTAATTTTTTTATTTTTAATGTTTGTAACGAATAAAACAAATACAACGCATCCTGAAGAGAATAATAAATAAAAAATTCATAGCTCTTTTTTAGGTAAACGACTTTTGTCTCATTACACTTTTCGTTGCATGTGCCGTTTGTTCAAAAAAATTTTTTCTTTTTTTAATGATGTTTTTTACGAATAAAACAAAAACTACATTCTATTAAAAAATGATTAATAACAAATTTGTAGCTCTTTTCTAAATGCATAAATTTTGTGCTGTCATCTTTTTTTGTATCTTGCATAGTTTAACCGCAAAGTAGAATTTTTGATTTTTGATTATTTTTTGTGGGATCAAAAATGTCAATTTTTGATTTTTCAACAAAATTAAAAAAGATGTTATGATAATCTAGTAGAGATTTTAAAGAGAAACTTTTTTCTCCTTTAGAGTTTTTTCACACCGTGCGTTGTTTGGCTAAAAATTTCCACTTTAGTTTGTTTTTTTGAATTTTGTAAACGCTATAACTCTGGTAAATTTTAATTTATTAAAAAAAGTCATAAAAATAAATTGTTCATATTTCTACGTACTATAAAAAGCCGTATATTGAATTTTTAAGTCTTAAAAAAAGTGGTCTAAAATTTTTGAAAATGCTCTAACTTTTTGAGTTTTGATCCAAAATGCCTGGCTAACGAACTCGTCCTTTCTTTTTACACCCTTAAAAATGTGCCAAAGCGCAATTCAATACGCTATTTCTGTCGAAAGTTATCGTGTTCACAGACGAGACGACAACAACAACGACAACAACAACAGACAGACAGACACCGACGCAAAAATAATTTTTTCTGATTCAGGGAACCTCAAAACGTCGACATTAAATAGAATCCGCAAGTCATTTTCCACATAAAACCAATACCTTCTCATTGATGAGACTATAAAAATAGTTTTTTAATAAATATAATTTATTTATTGAAAATACAATAATCAAATATTTTTACCAAAGACAATTTTTTAAAATATTAACAGTTCTTTAACATTATTGTTTAAATAAAAATAACTATCAATGTATACAAATTGTATACAAAAATAAATTTTAACACACGTGCGAACAAACTTTGCAGAATTCAACTCAGCACTGATTTTTCTCTAAATTTCATTACAATTTTTCATAATTTAAAATTAGATTTATCAAAATGTTTGCCGTAATTTTTCTATGCACATTTTCAAACAAAATTGTTTATCTAGAAATACATTTTTTTAATTATTGCCATTTTAAATCGAAACAATAATTTTTAAAAACTTTAATTGCTAAAAAAATGTTTTTCTTTGATTAAAAGATATGAGTGTTTTATTTTCATTAATAAATAATAGTTATTAAACAAAGGATTTTTTTATTGTTTTAATTATTAAATTTTATAATTTGAAATTTTTCTAGTTTGGATATTTCATAATTCGTCAATCATCTGTCGAAAATTTTCCAATTCGTCATTTTCAAATTTTAGCAATTCTATAATTCCAAGAATTTTATTATCAGAAAATTTTCTAATTTAAAAATTGTACAGTTTCAGAAATAATAATAAATAATAATTTGAATAATTAGAAAAGATTACATTAAATAACACGCTTATCTACTGAATACTCATTTTATTTGTTGACCTAATGCTCAGAATATATTGATAAACATCTACGTGCCACTTAAGCATGTTAAAATATATTTACTGTTTATTAATAATATCAAATGAAAAAAGTGTATTTTTTAACATTTGAAATAAGCGCGCTAATGGCAGCTAATTACGCGCCTCATGCGACGCATGCGCAGTAGAGCAAAGGTCCCGCATTGGCAGTGCTGCCAATGACTTCGACTTAAAGTTTCTTGCATATGAATACGCCTTGATGTTGACAACTTTTGTACATAACCTTCGAATGATATTTATTAAGTCATTCTTTGAATTTTAATTCCAGTAATATTCTATTCTTCAATTTTCTTCATTAAGTTATGTTCATCAGAGTAAGATTATATATTTAATTTAAGGTGAAAATTATGTTATTAATTAAGCAAAATTTTTAAGTGGGCAAAGCGAAAAATAGGTTCTTGATAAAGAGGCTCAATTACAATTGGGATCATTTGAACTCCTATTCAGGGATCATTTAGAGTTTATTTATCGTTTTAGGTTTTTTTTTTCAGCAAGTGGAGTTCATTTTTGTTGCAGCTCCTTTGGAACCAAAAATTGGTTCTAATTTACCTTATCCTAATTCAATAATTTATTAATCAATCATTAATTAATTAGATAATGAATTTAATTAATTCTAATCAAATTTAATTGGTTTTCATTTAAAAGCCTATCGAATTTTTTTTTTTTTGTATAATGTAACTATTTAATTAGATAATGAATTGTTTTTCGTTGAAAATTTGTCTATGTCATCTTTCATTGACAATCAATCTTTTTTTGTTCAAAATTTAACTACCTGGTTGAAAGTTGAAATACCTTGTTAAACATACTTAATTAAAAATCAAACTTTTTTGTTAAAACTTTATTTTATTATTTAAAGGTCCATTACTCTAGTCAAAAATTTAACTACTTTTTTAGATTCATTTTTTTAAAATAATTTTAAAAACTGGAAACTTGATTATTTTGTGTTCAGTTGAAAATTAAACTTCTTTGTTAAAAATTTATTTTATTATTTAAAGAGCCATCTCTCTTGATGAAAATTCAATTCTTTTGTTTAAAATTGCTTTCAAAAATTATTTTCTAAACTAAAAATTTCATTATACTATTTTGGGTTGAAAATTTGACAACTTGGTTGAAAATTTATATATTTTGTTGTAAATTCATCTTTTTTGGTAGTAAATTAATCTTCTTGTTTGAATTTTCAGTTACTACTTGATTAAAAATTCAGCTTCTTTGTTGAGAATTAATTTTATTATTTTAAGATCCATCTCTCTAATTGAAAATTCATTCTTTAGATTTATTTTATTAAATTAATTTTTCAACTGAAAATTTTTTTACTTTGTGTTTGGTTAGAAATTAATCGTTTTCTGTCGAAAATTTAATACTTTCGTAAAAATTGATGCATTTTATTGTAAGTTTGTCTTTTCTGGTACAAAATTATATTTTTGATGAAAAATTGAACTTTCTTGTTAAAAATTTATTTAATTATTTGAAGAGCCATCTCTTTTGCTGAAAATTCAACAATTTTGTTAAAAATTTTATTTTAAATATTTTTTATTTATTTAAGATTTAAATATTATTTTTTTGGCTGAAAAATTAACAATTTGGTTGCAAATTTATATATTTTATTGTAAATTCATCTTTTTGGTAAAAAATTAATCTTCTTGGTTGAAAAATCAACTTCTTAGTTAAAAATTCATTTTGCTATTTAAAAATCCATTTCTCTGGTTGAGAATTCAACTACTTTAAAAAAAAATTTTTATAATAATTTTTCAACTAGAAATTTAATTATTTTGTTTTCTGTTGAAAATTGATAGTTTTAAGTTGAAAATTTAACAATTTCATTCAAAATTGATGATTTTTATGGTGATTTCGTCTTTTTTGGTACAAAATTAATCTTCTTGGTTTAACATTAAACTTCTTTGTTAAAAATTTATTTTATTATTTAAAGAGCCATTTCTCTTGCTGAAAATTCAAGTCTTTTGTTTAAAATTGCTTTTTAAAAATAATTTCCTTAACTAAAAATTCCATTATTCTATTTTTGGATTAAAAATTAACAATTTAGTTTAAAAGTAATGTATTTTATTGTAAGTTAGTATTTTCTGGTACAAAAGTAATCCTCTTGATTAAAAATTTAACTCCTTTGTTAAAAATTTATTTTATTATTTTTGAAAAACTATCTCTCTTGCTAAAAATTCAACTGTTTAGTTGAAAATTGTTTTTTTTTTTAATTTTTTAACTGATAATTTCATTTTTCTATTTTTGGTTGAAAATTCAACAATTTGGTTAAAAATGTATGTATATTATTGTAAATTTATCTTTTTTCAGTAGCAAATTAATCTCGGGATGAAAATTCAGTTACTACTTGGTTGAAACTTTGGATAGAAGATCATATTTTGTACTGTACATTTAAATTTAAATGTAATTTTACTGAAGATTAAACTATTATGTGTTGAAAATTCGTTTTTTATATAATTTGTTTAACTTAAAATTTAATTCCTTAATTTTTTATTGAAAATTCAACAATTTGGTTGAAAATTTGTGTATTTTATTGTACATTTATCTTTTTTGGTAAAAATTTAATATTTTTGGTTAAACATTTAACAATTGGGTTGGAAGTTTATGTATTTTATTGTAATTTTGTCTTTTTTTTGGTAGAAAATAAGTTTTTTTGCTTGAGAATAAAATTACTTGGCTGAAAGTTGAACTTCTGTTTCAAAAATCCATTTTATTATTCAAAAATCCATTTCTTTGATTGAAAATTCAATTGGTCGAAAGTTGAGTTTCTTCATCAAAAATTCACTTTATTATTTGAAATATCATCTCTCTAGTTGAAAATTCAACTTTTTATGGAAAATCGTTTTCATCAATTAATTTTTTTAGCTGAAAATTTAATTACTCTATTTTTGTTTGAAATGAAAATACAATGTCCCTATTTTAACTAAGCATCTTTGAACTGTAGAAATCTTTTTTTATTTGCATTCACTATAGAACCAAAAATCAAACTTTATATATTATATAATATTTAATCTATTTCTAATGTTATTTAAATGTAGAAAATACATTAATTATGAGAAAAATGAACTGTTTTTATATTAATTTAAATACTAATCCTACTTAGAAAAAATCAAATTAATGACAAATTCATGATTGTTCACTACTAAAATTTAAAAAATTTTGTATCGAAAATTGACATGAGCGCGCACCTGACGATCTAGTATATACAGACTGTACAAAAAGGAACGAAACACCTAAGAAATTTTGTAGGTAAAATATTATTTTAAAAATCCAAGGTCATTCTCAAAGTGACTTTTAACGAGGATTCAAGTAGTGACCTTGAAGTTGACCTTAAGCTTGACTTTCAAGGTTATTTCAAGGTCAGCTTTGTTTTTTATATGGGAACCTCTATTTTTGACAACCGCAATCGAAAGAGCGGGAAATTTTGCATAAATAACCTTGAATCCATTTAAAAAAACACACAAAGTTTACCTTGAAATAACCTTGAAGGTCAAGTTCAAGGTCAAATTCAAGGACATTACTGGATTCCTCTTCAAAAGTTACTCTAAGAATGTCTTTGGCTTTTTGAAAAAATATTTCACCTGAAAAATTATTTAGGTTTTTCGTTACTCTTTGGACACCCTGTATATATGTCACGATGGAGTGCCCGACAGTGATGGTACCTGCGTTATCAGCGCTCGGCGACCAGGGTTATCTCTTACGGCCGCTTGAGCAGAGACACACAGATGAAATCACCAATGTTGATGTTTATGTTCGTGGGACCACAACCTTATACCACCCGACTCTTGCGTAATATTAACGGCACCTTTTTAACAGAGCAAAGATAAAAACATCCTATCGAATACCATATTTCCTTCATGTGAAAACATGTAACCTCCATGTCTATGTCTCTTTCTTAGTTTGCCCCTTTCCCTTTTCCCCTTTCCTATTTCTCCTTATCCTCTTCCCCTTTTCATGTACCCTTTCCCTCTTCCCCTTTCCCTGTTCCCCTGTTCCCCTTTTCCCCTTTCCCTCTTCCCCTTTCCATTTCCTTTTCCCCTTTCGCTCTTCCCCTTTTCTTTCCCCTTTCCTCTTTCCTTTTTCTCTTCTTCCCTTTTCCCCTCTTTCTTTTCCCAAGCAAAAAAGCAAGAGGCTAATCAATGCAATTTCTAAAACCCAAAATTTTGTACCTGAATAATTTCAAATTAAAAGACGCAAAATTAAAATATTGTACAAAAATGAAAGTTGTGGATGTATTCATCCTTGAATTTTCGATACTGTCAAATTTTTACCTTGAACAATATTATATTTTTAAATAAAACTAATTTTAAGTTAAAAAGGTTGTAAATTAAACACCACCATTTTAAATCAGTCAAAATTAAATAAAGTCCCAATTCTTGTTCGGAAACTGAATATAAAAATCAAAAAATTTGTTTCAGTCTTCAATATTTTTGAACTGTTTTTTAAAATTAGTGTTATAAGTGTAATTTCTAAAAGCGCAAAATTTTTATACTGAATAATTTAAAATTTAAAGATTTAAAATTATACTGATAAAGTCATTTCAAAAATAAAACTTATTTATACATGTTTCTAAGCAGTATTGATAAAAGATAAATTTTATTTTAAAAGATAACCTTTAAGTTTCACAAATTTGAAAATATGTTAAAAAAGAATCTGGAAAATATTAAGACAATTTTTTTAATTTTGCAGAATTTCCAAAATGTTTAGGAAACACGAACTGTTCTAACAGATATTTAGAAGTTTTAAGAAGATTATGAAATAATTTATATCTTAATTATTTTTAAAGCTTAGAAGGGCCTCAAAGCTTTAAATATTCGCAGAAAATGTTCAAAAATATTTTAAAGCATTTCCAAATATTTCTAAAATTGACAAAAAAGCATCTAGACGATTTTAAGGCAATTTTTGTAATTGTGCAGAAGTTTCTAAAGAATTGTTATAGCTTTTAAAACTATAAAATAAATCTTTCTTAAGATTACTAAAAAAATGTCAATAATTTTTTAATTTAAATCATCAAATTTTTAATAAAATGTCAAAAGATTTTTAAGAAAGCCGAAAAAATTTGGAGGTTTTGAAAACAATTTTTTTCATTTTGAAAGATTTTTCCAAATTTTAAGAAAAATTTAAGTCAGTTTAGAATATAATTCAAAAATTTTGGAGTTTTAAAGAGATGAAAAGTATTTTGAAACTTGAAAAGGTTTCTGGAAATTCATCAAATATTTTTTAGTTTCTTCTAAACTTAAAATTTATTCATTTAAATGCTCAATAATTTAAACGTCTAAAATAAAAAAATGAATCAATAAATTTGTAAATTATCAAAATTATATCATTTAAAGCAATTTTAAGCTAGAAATATCAGAGAGTTGAACGATTAATTTTTTTTAAACTAAACATTTTTTAAATTCTAGTTTAAATTAAAAGTTACATCATATTTTAAGTAGCTCTAAATTAATATGAATTAGTGATTGCATTACTGTTTGATTGGTTATCATACATAAACATTTTTTTTTGTTTTTAATATTTTCTAAATATTCCGTTAAATTAATTTTTTCCAAATAAAAACTAATTTTTGAAGAAATATAAAGAAAAATTTTTATTATCTTAAAACTTTCAAGAATTCTTGAAAGACTTCAACATTTCATTTCATAATCTCAAAAAATTGACATTTTGTTATGAATTTATTAAAATCTTTTCAAACTTAAAATTATTTTGAAAATTTTTTTTAACCATTTAAATATTTTTTAAACGGATTCGAATTTTTCCTAAAATATTTAAAGACCCCTACAAAATGAAAAAATTTCCTCGAAATCTTCCAGATTTCTTTTTGACAATAGCGGTAATCTTTTTAAATCTTTTGAAATATTCTCTTGAAATTAATTTTTTTAAATAAAAAATTATTTTCAATTTTCCTGGGAACCTTGGAAAATTTATTTTTTATTTTTATTATCTTATTTTACGGTTTTCTCAAATTTTCTTTCTAAAAATTGTAATAATATGATAACCAATGCAGTTACTTTAATGTTTGTTTCAATTTTATTTTATAGTACTTGAGATTCGAGCGTACATTTTAATTTGCTAACTAAGCAATCAAAAGAAGAACTATTTAAGAAACGCGCGCAGCGCGACAATTTTGCTGGGAATATGTATTTTGAAATTATTAAAAAAAAATATTATAAATTATACGTGTTCATGGAATAAGACATGTCATTTTCAGAATAGTTTTTTGTGCTAAATTCGAATCTGGCCTTCATTTCTCTGCAGCACTTTAGGTTTTCAAGATTTTTTTGATCAAAATATTTTTTGGAAAATCACAATTCACAAAAAAGAATGTTGTAAAAAACTTTTTTATTAAAAATAAATATATTATTTCAATGCATTTTTTAATGCCAAATCCAACGGCGGACTTATTTCTGTAATATCTTATAGGGTTTTCGAAAAAATGTAAAAAAAACTGAAAAAATCACACAAAAAAGTTGTTTCACAAAAAACTGCATATTTAGCTGAAAAATTTTCATTCCTACTCTTTCAGGTGTCATTCTCTTCGTTTTTCAATGCCAAAGAAATTTAAAAAAAAATTAGGGTTTAGGCCATCACCGTTCGAAAGATACATGGCAAAAAAGTTGTTACTTCCTACGAAATTGCCAATTTGACGGCCTACACGTACTTGAAGCAAATCATTGTACTGCGTCTTCAAAATATCTATTCTTTATGTTGTTAGCTTTTGTTTGAAATTGATGTTAAATTTCTGCTTGAAATCACAAACTTTTCTTTTTGCACGCTCGACGATATTGAGCATTTGGTTCATCAGTCATGAGATATCTTGATGAAATATTTCACCATGTTCATCACTAACTGCTCCCATATTTTCTGGCAAGAAGTCCAAGTGAGAGTTCATCATGTGAATTTTCAGTGACATGCTCACCTTCATTTCCTGGAAGTTTTCCAGTATCGTATTGATCAAGTATTTGTAGTTTCTGCATTTCCTGTCTCCTAAAAAATGGTCTATAACAGCTTTCACTAAAAACCATGTTTTTCTCTCATGTTCTGTCAAGATCTCTTCAAAATTGCCATCTAGCATCAGTTTTTGGATTTTTGGTCCATCAAAAACTCCCTCCCTAATTTTTGAGTCACTGAACTTAGGGGATTTCCTTTTCAAAAAAAGAAAACCTGCTTCTCCGTTTCTATTGATCGCTTTGATGTAATTTTTCACGATCTCAAGCTTCATATGTAATCCTGGTAGAAAGATCTTTTAGGGATCAACCAGTGGTTTTTGAGAAAAGTTTATCTTTCCAGGTTCTAACGTCTGTCGCGCTGGCCAAACTTTAACATTATAATATTTGTCTCGTGCTCTGCTGTCCCAGGTGCACAGAAAGCAACAATGTTTTGTGTAACCAGATTGCAATCCGAGGGTAATTACTATTACTTTAAAATTTTAACAGATAAATCATTTATGTAGCTCGTCATCTATTTTGTTAAGTGAAAGATGCATGACATTATAGCACTCTCTCATATAAGTGGCATGAGCAACAGGTATTGATGGATGTTCGTTTCCGTTGTGCAAGAGAACAGCTTTAAACTGTATTTTTTCAAATCAATGAATGAACGCCAATTTTCTAATTGATATTCATGACCTACAGCCTTCATTAGTCTACCTACGTCGTTGCAAAAGAAGAGACTATCTTGTCTGGTAAAAAATGGAGTTAAATCTTTTTCTTGATTTCGATAATAAGAAATTTTCACATCTTTTTCAAGCAAATTTTTTTTTCTTGAGTCTAGAGCCCAAGATTTAAGCCTTATTTGTAGATAAATTTAGATCTATAATCAAATCAATTGAGTCTTTTTAATCAAATAATTGGAGTAAGTTTCTGGTCAGCTCATGTTCCATAGTTTGATTTATATCACAATAATAATTGATTTCTTCTGCTTTGCGTTTTGTGGAATTAACCGGAAGATACTCTTTACGGTCAGAGGCAGCTTTTGTCACGGAAGAATCATTAGGGCAAATTATGGACTTCTTGCATCTCGATGAGTAGCTATTAACATTTTTTAAACAGAAATAACAATTATCGATATGGTTCAGAGGTTCTCTTTAAGAAGTAGGTAAAAAAAAAACGTGAAGATATGATCGAAATTCCCTCGATATACTGATCTCAATGAAATGGCACAAGTCTAGCAGCAACTTTTTGGTATCCAATATTTTTCTCTATTTTCGGCCTTAATCTGAAAAAAATTTCGTAACCTTCTCGCATTGCAGGAGAAATTTCTTGTCTGTTTTTGTGGGAAAAAACCACCGCAAACGTAGTAGAAGCTATCGGGATGATTTTTGCAACAACGCTTCATTTTGCAATTGTTGCATAATGAGTGTCGAATAATAGCTCACGATCAGCGCTAATAAAATTGGGTTCAATAGGAATGAGTTCTAGGCCTAGAGTATAGGTAGCATACGTGTGGCTCAGCAGAAGTCTAGCATGAAATGAAAACAGCACGGAGCACGATACGCAGGAGAGCTCAGAGCTGTTGCATGTGACATATTAGAGGGGAGTTGCGCACGAGCTGTAATAGAGGAGAGTAGCGCATGCGCTATGTGCACTTTTCACCGACCGATCCTTTGTATCACGTGTACAGCGCCCGTGTGACGCCTGCGTGATTAATACCTGCTTAAGAATCCAAAGAATTGAATACTGTTAGCACTAAGAAAATGGTAAACTTCGTAAATAATGTGAAATTTGCAAATATTGAAGATTGTAGTACAATGAAATACTAGATACAGTACAATGATTCGCTTTAAGTACGCCTAAGCCGTGAAATTGGCAACTCCGTAGAAAGCGACAACTTTTCGGCCATGTATCTTTCGAACGGTGAAAGCCTGAACCCTAATTTTTGTCAGTTTCTTTAGCATTAATAAACGAATAGAATGACACCTGAAACAGTAGAAAGAAAATTTTTTAGCTAGATATGCAGTTTTTTGTAAAACCACTTTTTTCGTGTTATTTCTCAGTTTTTTTTAGATTATCTTGGCAGCCGTATAAGATATCACAGAAACAAGCCCTCTATTAGATTTGGCATTAAAAATGCATCAAAACCATACATTGACTTTCTTTGAAAAAGTTTTTTACAACATTCCAGTTCCTGAATTGTGATTTTACAAAAAATATTTTGATCTGAAAAATTTCAAAAACCTGACGTGCTGCAGAGAAATGGAGGCCAAATCTGAATTCAGCACAAAATCCTACTCTGAAAATGATATGTCTCATTTCATAAGCACATAGCTCACATTTCATTGAGCACTGTAATTTGTTCTACTAACATTCAAAATAGTCATAGGTTAAAAAAAGTTAATGTTCATACAAAAAAAGAAATTGTAGACTAAAGCGAAATTTACATTGTTATGAGTTTAAGTACCCTTTTAGTTTCTTTGTAAATTTCAAATTTCTTATCCTTCATTCCTGATAAATATGTACTAGGCAGTCTGATAAGTCCCTGAAAAATGAAACACGGAGACGTTTTTTTGGCCAAAGTTGGTTTTATTTTTCAA
>JAUELO010006538.1:0-11701 GCA_032357855.1 Amphibolips quercusostensackenii
AAAAAATGACAGAAAAACTTGGTGGCAGTCAAACACTTGTCGTGGCAGTCTACACCTGCTGAAAGTGGAGAGCCCTGAATTACAGCCTTATCTAAAACTCATGGTAAACCAATATACGGTGTGTTCTCAAAAAAAATATGATCCTTTATTTCTTGTTACAGCGTTAAGTTCGCAGTCCAGATGTTTTCCTTATGGTGACCCTAATCCTAGTGTTGACCGTTGTAAACCTTCTTCTTCAAAAAGATATTCTTGTGGCAAATCCCTTTCTCCTGACAGACCTCATTCTCCTGCCAGCCCTACTTTTCGTGAAAGGTCTAGGTCTCCTTCTCTTAAAAGAACTTTTCCTACCGTACTTGGATATCCATTTGAAGAACTTGAATCTATTCGACTTGTACCCGGAATAAATCAGAGCCGGATATTCGTACTTCAAAGATACACTTTTCCTCCCGATAAACTAATTTATTTGAGAACCAAAAACAATGCGATTACGTCCATGACACCTGAAGAAAGAATTGTATTATCAACGTCCAGTGGTGACGTCTGTGCAATTTTGGAAAAAACCTTGAAGGGACAATTTTATTTTCGCGGAATATTCATGAAATATTTTGGGTCAGTAAAACGGGCAAAAATAAACATGTTAAACCACTTAGTGAAACAATTGACCCGAGATGAAAGCGAAGAATGTCCAATAACCAACCACGTATCAATCATTAAGAACTTTAGAGTATATCACGTGAACCACAATTCTTAACACCACTAATAGAGAAAAAACGTGCAGGTATGTCAGATCTCGCGGTCTTTGCTAGGTTTTAAGTACTCACCAACTTTTTAAATTTAAAGTTAAAACATTGAAAAAATTTATTTTGCATTCCTTTTTGTGGTGGACGATTAATTGGAAAAAAGAAAAAGGCTGGCAATTTTTTTGAACTGGGAATAAACGGGAAATTACAGTTCATTTATTTTAGAATAGAAATCTTACAAATTATTTTTAAAAAAATTTATCCACTATCTTAGAATATCACTGATTTTGTATGACATGATATAATGCACTTTAAAATTAGTTCGATTCCAATTTTTTTATGTCAAGGTCACTTGTTAACTTTTGCAATTAAGAAATCTTACAGTATCATACTAATTTTGTGTATAAGAGACAACTTTTTCTTTTTAAAGACTTGTTTTTTTGCATGACAACTACTTTAAGTAATAAAAAATAAAAATTAAAAAAAATTGTAAACAACTATTAAAAACAACTTTAAACAGGAGCTCATCTACGATTTCTAAAGCTAAACTGTAGTTCAAATATTTAAAATTCAACAGTAATCAATTTTACAAGACGATATACCAGATCTGTTTGATAATAAAAAGTTTTTACTTAGTTTTAAATCATGTGCTGTTTTAGTGTGAAATGTTTTATTTAAAATTCATTCGATTTGAAATTTATCAACGCAAAGAAAAGTAAAATTCTCTGATATAAGCAATATTTGATTTTTAATGTGAAACAAGCGATTTGAAATCAAATATTCAAAACAAAAATTTTTTAACTGACGATTTGATTGAACTAGACGGCCTTAAATTGTTTAAACTTCAGGATTTAACATTTGAATGTGCAATTTTATGACTTATATTGATTTACCTGAAAAATTGAGTTTTCAATTAAAATTTAAATTATATCATATTCATAATTTTTTAAAATTTTAATTGCCAGCGATTTTTTTGTTTAATCAAAACAGCTACCCAGCTGTATTATGCTAAACTCTATTATATTACATGCGTGTTCTAATGATTTGTGAAATTCGAACTGGATCTGCTTGTTTATATATTGCAAAATAAAATGGAAATTTAATTCCTTAGAGTGACTATTTTATTTCAGTTACCTTAAAAAATATATAGTGAATAGTTTTTAAACATGAAAATTGCGCGTCCTATCAATGAAAATGTCAGAAAAAAATTGTTTTAATAATCTTTGGCATAAAATATGCAAAAAGCCGTCCAATTTTTGTCTATTTCTTATATTTGTCGCCCCTCTAAAGTCCACCGCAGTTTGTAATCACTTTCTTGTTCTCCTACCAATAAAAAGTAACGTAGCCAAAAATTTCCTTAAAACAGGGAAAAAAGAGTGTTCTTCTTATTAAAACAGGAGAATAATAGAGAATTAACATTTTTTTAAATGAAACCAATGTAAATACCATAATCAACTCGAAGTGTAGCACTTTCAAATCCTGAAATTTTAGGTCGAATTATATGGAAATTTCAACAAGTTAGTTTAATTTTTAACTACACAGGATTTTCTAACAACATAGATAAATGGTCAACCCAACAATTGAATTTTTGAGCAGAAACAAAAGAGTTTACAGCCGAATATTTGTTTTTTTTAAACAACAAGTTGAATTATCAAGCTCTTGTCTCTTCTTTCTCTGTCTCTCTGACATTGGAAACTCTATCAGTAGCAATGCTACTGCCAACAATGCCGCAAAAATCATGAGAGAAAAGCTGAAACTCCACCACGACGTTATACGGAGATGCCTTTGCTTCCAGATAGCGTCTTTTCTCTGATTGATTTCTGAGAAATTAGATCAAAAACAAGAAAGGTTTAAATACGTCTCTTAGACATCTTTTAGCTGAAACTTTTTAGCTCTACGGCAAAGCTCTTCTCAACAAAATTTTAGTCTTCTGTGAATCAGGAGATATTTACTTTTTTTCTGAAACATCAGATCTATTTGTTCGTTTTTCATTAAAAAAATAATAGTCTGGAAAAAAATTTTTATTCGGATGATCCATTTCTGAAATGTCTTAAATTCAACGTTTGCTGAGGCAAATATGTTTCTTGATCGGATCGTCACGAATGAGACTCTACCAATAATCAGGAAGACTACTGCTGCGCTATTGACCCTGATTTCCCATCTCAATAGTTGCTATATCTTAGTGGAATCTCTTTCCATGCTTATCGCCAACTAATACCAACTTTCTAGGAAAAGAGTCTTAAGTGTGAATGTAGGAAATTTTGTTCTAATGACATTTACATTCAGGCCATGAAATTGCGTCAGAATTTCATTCACATACTGCTTACAGTGCTTAGATTTATGATTCCCGAGGAAATTTTGGATAATTTTTTACAGATATCCAGTCTTTTCTCTCTCCACAGATCAAGCATTCGTTAAATTCTAAGTCTTGCATTAGCTCACAAACTTGAGGCCATATGAAAACCCCTTCTTTGTTTTCACTATGCTAAGTTTTGAGAGTTTTTATTTTAGATAACCAAATGCATTTCCATTTCAAACTGTTGCTTTCACGAAGTTTCATACTATCTCAAGTTTAATATAAAAAGACGGCAGAATTACATTTTTAGGGTCTACCTGAGGGTCTTTAGCGACTTTTTTTTGCCCTGGTTCAAACGAGTCGCGTTCGGACCGAACCTTGAGAAAGTATGTTTGTCCCTAGCACGGCTATGCCAATAACATGAAAAGCAACAATAGCTTGTGTATCCTGTCTGCACCCCTAGCAGAATAGCAATCCCTTTAAAGTCTAAACAGATTGACTAACAGTCTGCGTGGTAATTTATTTGCAGAAGTAGCATTTTCATAACTTCGTAGCACTCTTTAAAACGTGAAGCTTAGGCAACAGGTATGGATTAAAAGTTATTAACATTATGAAGGAAAACTCCTTTCAGACTAGTCAGAATCGATTTGAATCAATAAATAAACGCTATTCGCTAGCTATACACTTATGTTCGACAGCTTTGATAAATCTATTTACGTCGTTAGAATAAATAAGACCATCTTCGTCAGAAAAAAATTTGTCCAGATCTTTCTCGCAATTGCGGTGGGAAGTCCTTACATTTTCGTTCATCCTCTTTAGAATTAGGCCGCTTATTTTTAAGAACACAAAATCTATTATTTGCTTTAGGCACATGTATAAAAACAGTCGTAGCCACGAATAAGAGATTAGCATAAACGATCTTTTGCATATTCTTTGCATTCAAGCCCCTAATGAGTGCGGTATTAAAGAAATAAAAATCCGCATCATGATTGCGTGGTTTATTCAAAGTTATTGGTGTATAACAATCCATATTTGAACGATTGCCTTGACTTGCAGACCTCAGTTCAATCGCACAAGTAGGACAGCAATACTGAGGTGTCCATAACTGATTGATATTTTTCCAAATTTTACCAAAGGATAATCAGTATCCTGATTTATTCGCGTTAGCAAGTAGTTGTCTTTGGCTTGTTGGTGTGTAAATACTACAAACAAAACAGGAGAAATTAAGATTATTATTACATCTGTTCGACATTTTCTCACTTATTTAAACTCAAACAAAAATTTTAATTCATTATGTATATGTACAGACCTTATATCTCCTGACCTAAAGCGAAAAACACAAATATGCTCATCTTTTATCTGATAAATTAAATATAAAAGCACAAGAACATAAATGGTAGAAACCCGAAAAAGGGGAAAAAATTAACGTATTCACTATGATTGAAGACAAGTTTCACTAAAAAGTGAACAATGTAATTGATATTCTTATTTTGTACAAATGCATGAATTGGAAAAAGGAATGAATCGTGAGTGATGGTCTTATGTTTCACAATTTCATGAAATTCAGAATCGAATGAAAATGTGAGTGAACGTCTTATATTTTAGAACTGTATGAAATTCACAAAAAAGTAACAAAAGACGATTACGCACATCGTTATTTATTTCTGAATTTCATGCAGTTCTTAAACATAAGACTCTCACTTTAATTGGTATTTGTTTCTAAATTTAATGCATTTGTAAAATATAAGACGATCACGCATAGTGCCATTTGTTTCTGAATTTTATAAAGTTCTCAAGAATAATATGATTACGCTTAAATAAACGATGAATATTTTAATATGGATAAATAAAGATCTGATGCCCAGTGTAGCATTTAGTACAAGTTTTCGGAAATTGAAAAGAAGGGTATACATTTTTTAATGTATTTTAGAAAAGGACGATCCAATTTAAAACTGTTATAGATAATTGTTGTTTTTAAAAAAGAAAACAGATCGAAAAATTGTTTTGAGAAAAAAGTAAATATATCCTGAATTACAGAGCAACAAAATTTTAGTACAGTTTAAAAATTTTTTTTTAGTTTTTTGTGAATATCCCAAAAACCGTTATAGATATAGCTAAAGTAAGACGATATTTACGAAATGCTTGAAGAAAGCTATTGAAATAACAATGATTTATTATCAATTTTAATTGCAAATATCTATTAAAGTAGATGTGATAGAAACAAACGGAAGCCAGCTTCGTGTTCAGCATTGAAAAGTACTTCGGAAATAATATGTCACATTTAGCGAAGACATAGGTCATTTTTGTTGATCAGTGTAATATATTGAAAAATTGTTTTGAAATTATTTTCAGTCACTCTGGTCCGAATTCTTATTTTTCATTTAATAACATTTGTTAGGGAACATAAAAGTTATTGCAAGTTGCGTCGATGCATACTGATAAAAATAAGCAAGGTTTTATTGGACTTTTTTTATTTGCAAAGAAAGTGTATTGTGCTTACCTTTAAAACTTAAAGGATGAGTGTTAAAATATTTCTTCTGCAAACCTTCATCTGAGAAGGACCAAAAAAAGTATTACTAGTTGTCAAACGACAGCTGTTTACGCATCGACGTAACATTAAAAATATATTTAAAGACACAATATTTGCGTGCATATCTAGTGTATATTGCATTAAAATTGAAATAATTATAATAAAAATTAAACTTTCTGTGTCTAGTTTTAAAATTCTTAAGCATAAATTTAGAAGTAGTTTATTATATTTTCTCTTTGTGACTCTAAAATCTGCATCAGGTATGTATGTGTTGACATCAGTTAGAGCGACTTTCTGCGTACATAATATTTTTTTTACACTGGCTTTAAATAATATAACCTTATTTTCAATATAAACGTGTTATGAGATACTAAGATAAAGAATCTTAGCCAGTTTCCGAATAATACAACAAGAAGTTTTAAAAATACTTATAATCCATGGATACAGAACCGTCATGTTTGTATAGAATTAAACAACTAGTAGTTTCAGTAATTTAATCCATGAACACAGAAATGGCCTGTTTCTGGAGAATTTATACACATATATTAATTCGACAAAGCTTCGAAAAGACTGTGATAGGGGACAATATATAAATTTGTCACTTGAAAATCAGTCTTTCGTAAAACGTAAGATAATGCTAATACTTCTAACAGAAGAAGTAATGACTGCAATTAGGATTATGTGAGCTGAAGAAGCCGTAAAATATTTATTAGTTACATTTTTATTAATGCTTAGTTGGTAAATTAATCTGTCTTTCTTTTAATAAAAAAGATGAAGATTAAATGTATTCTGGTATTATTCTTGGCTGCTATACTCAATTTTACTGGTGAATATATTATAATATATCTATGATTTTTCTCAATTTATTTTGCATATGTGAAACCCCTTTCCCCCAAATGTGAAGGTTTACACATATTAATTAAAACAGATAAGTTTGCTACTAGCAAATTTAGAGTAATTCATATCCATCTGAAAATCATAAAATGCTGATAATATTTTTATAGATGCGGATTATTCATTGTATAATCTTTGTTGCGATTTACGTAACAAAAATTTAAATATTGTTTTTGGATGTATCTAGGATAAAATTTTCTATTCATATGAGCAGCTATTTTATTCTTTTGACTAAAGTCGTTGTTAAATATTGGTAACGTGTGAGACGCTAGTGCATATTGTTTTTAATATTAAAAGACCATTCGAAAAAGTGCTTTGAAATATTACATTTTTAGATTTGTAACAGTAAAGTTTTTTATTCAACATATATATATTTTTTAAATGCATACCGTGATAACTACATTGACAACCTCGATAAAGAAACATCAATAGGGAAACCTAATCTGTATAATTTACGTTATGCTATATTATTTAAAAAGTTGAAAATAGAAAAATTTAATTTTTAAACACTGGGCTATAGCTGCTTATTCAGATATTTTAAAATGAAATAAAAGTTTTATTTTTTTTAATTACTATGATATTCGTGCCTTGTTTAGCAATTATCCTTATTCGCAGCTACCCTAAAAAATGTATCCTTTCAATAAATGTATATTATTACAAATAATAATGAGCATTGATATAAAAACAGGTCTATAATAGGCAAAATAGAGTAGTTTTTGATAAAAACAGAAACATAATAAGTATTTAAATTTTCTGTTGAATAAAATTAATGCAAATACCATTTGAAGCTACATTATCTATTAAATAGTTAACCTTTTTAGCATAAGAAAAAGAGCTTCTAACCAAGAAGTTGAGCTTCTAAGTCCGAAAAGACGATTTTTTTAACGTACTGACATTTCCTATGTAGAAGCTTCAATTTAGAAGCAAAAAAAAATTATATTTAACAAAGGAAAATAACTTTTGTCACTAAATAAGTTGCATCAAGAATACCTTTATTGTAAAAATATGCGTATTGTATAGTGCAAGAAATTCTTGCTTGAGAATGTTCAACTTTACATTGTAGAATATGTCATAAAATAAATTACTTTATGAAACAAACTTTTTCATTATTATTGTTTTTCGTATTTGAAAATATCAAACATAAATTGTCAAGGCAATTTTTGATGAACTATTTATCAAGTTAGAATTAAATTAGACTCTTGAAAGTTTTTAATTTTCTACAAGACTTTATCACCGCGTTTTTTAAAACTTATATGTCACACGCATTTATTAAATTATTGTGTTTTCAAAGCTCAAAGTTTAAATAAGAGAAAAATGTAAACTTTTTGTGCATGGTGAAACTAGAGAAAATTGAAATTTTATTAAAAACATTTTTTTTAATCAGCAGTATTTTAATTTACATTCAACATGAGCAGTAGATACTTCATTGTTAATTAAAAGTTAAAAATAGAATTTTTACGAAAAATACAAAATAGAGATTTTTCTATGTTTTTATTGCATTATTTAAATTTCAGTAATTATTTTGGTACCCAAAACTTTTTACGAGCGTTCAATTTTCGCTTGCCTTATTACAAATTCAAGCTTCTTTTTATATCATGATGCTGTAATATGAAAATTTCAAGGAAAATTCCATCAACAACTTTACCAATATGAGTTTGTACGTTTTTTGATGACAGAATTTAAGAAAGATTGACACTTTTGCGAAAGATGTCCCTGCAACGGTACAGTTCAATAATGACTTAATAAATTTGTGAATCACAATAATATTTTCCTAGCTTCTTCCCGTTTTTTAAAGAATATTTCTTTTCCTCATTTCTTCAAAAAAATTATTCTTTTTCTCAATTTTTTGTTTAATTTTTTTCTTTTGTTAACAATTCGAATATTTGGACGAAAACTTAATTACTTTATTCAAAATGCAACTATTTTCCTACTGTTTTGGACAAAAATTCCAGAAATTGGTTAAAAGTTGAACTAATTTGTTAAATATTTACCTTTTTGTTTAAAAATTCATATCTTTGACTGAAGGGGGGGGGGGTGTTTCTAAGGCCGGTTTTTGACCTAAATTAGATTTGGGCTGAAAAATTCGAAATAAAATCCTACAGTTTCTACCAAAATCAAAAAGTCAGCTCCGCCCTAAACAAGCCACCTTCACTCTTCCTATTTCATCCCACCACCCCTCAAGAAAATGAAAACTTCACCGCTTTTACACAGGGTTTTCAGAAAAATTCAACACTGTCAAACCTGTAATTGCTTAATGAAGAACATTTTAAACCCTCTATGAACAGCCTTCACTTTTATTTACCATTCTCAGCCTTTTTGACCACCCCAACTCCTCAAGGAGGGTGGAGGCCGTATTTTATTAATTATTTACGTGCAGGGTATGTAAATAAAAAATATTTGCGCTTGATCACTAGACTTGACTAGGGTATTCTGGGGTTTTTTGGATTGCTGATTCCGGATCCGAGGTCCATTGACATCAATCACATTAGGTTTAAGGTCATTTGAAGGTCAAACTGTAAGAAAGCCGATGAAAAATCCATAAAAATACATCTGTAGGTTTTTGGGGACGCTGAATCCAAATCCGAGGTCCGTTGACTCCTATCACATCAGACTTAAGGTCATTCAAAGATCAAATCGTGAAAAAGAAATCGTGAAGTATGTAATGAAAATATCAAGTTGATTTGATACTAAACAGATTACTTGCATTTTTTCTAATTCGTACCTTGGTTGTTTTTGAAAACGAAATAATAATACAGTGGTATGCTTACACGCGTGTAATTAGTATTTACAGAACAAAATGTTTCCAGAAACTCTTTTAGTACGTAAGGGCATTTGCTATATATAAGAGAGACACGGTAGAAGCTAGGGGGTGTTGATGATTTGCTAGAATTAAAATCAACTTATTGTTGACATTATATAGAACAAAAATTGTGTCTGCTCCAAATATATTTAAAGATACTGCTAGATAGTACCGCCACCTTTTCCCTCCACCATTCTACCTATCCTCCGTCTCCACCCCTGTAAAGACCTCTATATAACCTAAATGAATATCAATATTCTCTAATCTGGATTAAATGACCACAAAAACGCATTTGTACAGTGACTTTGTTGACTTTAAAATGACCCTTACTTGACATTAAGCTGCTCAGTAGACTCTAAATTCAGATTTGGCGTTCTTAAAAACTTATATATATTTTTGCGGATTTTTTTATCGGCTTTTTTACTATTTCACCTTCAAATGACCTCGAATTTAATATGATAGAAGTCAAAGGACCTTGGATCATAATTCAACAACCCCAAAAACCTATAGATTTTTTTTTTCTTTATCAGCTTTTTTACAGTTTGACCTTGGAATGGCCTTTAACCTGATGTAATGAGGGTCAACGGACCTTGGATCCAGAATCAGCGAACCCAAAAACCCCAGGATACCCTACTCAAGTCTGTTGTTCAAGATTACATATCTTGTATTTACATACCCTGCACATAAATAATTAATAAAACCAGCCTTTTTACTTTTCTCAAAGAGGGGTGAGGGGTCAGGGAAAAGGGTAAAAATTGTGAATAAAAGTGAATGTGGTCTATAGAGGGTTTATAGTGTACTTTGTTAGGCAAATACAAGTTTGACAGTGTCTAATCTTTCCAAAAACGCTGCATACAAGTGCTGAAGTTTTCGTTTTTTGAAGGGGGTTGGGGATGATTAAGGGTGGAGGTGGTCCGTTCAGGATAAAATTTATATTTTAAAATTTATTATTTTTAGCTTAAAATTTGAATTTTTGCTGTTCAAAATTTCATTGTTTAGTAGAAAAGTTTTATTCTTTACTAAAAAATTCATGTATTCTGATAAAAGTTTGTGTTTTTTGGTGAAAATTTAATCTCATTAGTTAAAATTTTATCTTTTTCGTGGAAAATTTATCTTTGTAATCAAAATTCAACTATTTTGTTAAAAATTTGTATTTTTTGTTTGTATTCAACTGTTTTTGATTTAAATTTGAATCTTTTTTGGTTGAAATATCACCAGTTACACTTTTCGTTAAGAATTCATTTTTTTTTTTTGAAAACTCAAACTACTAGGTTGAAAGTTGAATTACTTTGATAGAAACGATTTTTTTTGTTGTGGTGATTCGTAATATTAGTTAAAAATTCGTCTTTAGAGTGGAAAGTTTGACCAGATTTTTTTTTTAATGAAAATACAAGTATTTCATTTTTAGTTGCAAATTTTAATTTTAATTGAAAATTGACGTTTCCTATTCCAAAATTAAACTATTTGGTTAGAAACCCATATATTTTGTTGTTAATTCATATATTCCACTAAAAATTTGTCTCTTATTAAAATAAAACTGTTTATTTATTTAAAATTACAATAGTTTTTGGTTGAAATATCAAGTATTACAGGTTTGCCTAAAAGTATATCTTTTCGGGTTAAAAACTTAACTGCTTCGTAGAAAATTTGTCACTTTGGCTTCAGGAAACCTTTTTTTTAATGGAGAGCCAATGAAAATATATTTTCTCCAATAAATTTTTTCTTGATTTAAAGAATCTTTTTTTTTAAGAGAAAATGCAGAGGAGGTTTCAATTCGCTTAACTGCGCTTTCCATAAAATCGCACTAAATTTCTATGTTTACTTAAATTCCTTAAACTCCTAAAATCATTTTAAATATTTTAAAATCAATAGGGGCACCTTTAAATTTCTTAGAATTTTCAAAATTCTTTAAAATTTCTTCGCATACTTCGATATCTATTGATATGTTTGAAATTTTTTAATTTATTGAAATCATATTGATACAATACGGATTAAT
This sequence comes from Amphibolips quercusostensackenii, assembly GCA_032357855.1. Classification (NCBI taxonomy): domain Eukaryota; kingdom Metazoa; phylum Arthropoda; class Insecta; order Hymenoptera; family Cynipidae; genus Amphibolips; species Amphibolips quercusostensackenii. The sequence goes on from JAUELO010006538.1 coordinate 11,257, forward strand.
CAGAAGGTATAAGGAGTTTCTATTAAATAATTTGAAATCCCGTGAAACATTCTATGTAATACTTGAGATCCTATGCAGTCTCCTGAAATCCTGCAACATCTGTTAAAATTATACATAAAAATTTTTTTTTATTATTATTATTAGGTATGTTTAAAAGACAGGTGATTAGAACTTTAGACCTAGATTATTGTAATAACAATGTAAATAATAAGAGTTTGACAAAGTATATTGTAAGCATCTTAAATTTAGAAAAAGAATATAAAATTATTGACATTGAGGTTCATATTGTTGTTTTCAAAAAATCTTTAGAGGTTGCTGTAATAGTAATTAAAAATAGACGTTATAGCGCGATGCTTTTGTTTTAAGAGAATTTATTTTTCTCTGAGAAATTTCCAGAACATTAAATCAAACACGATAAACGTTGAAATACATTTGTCCACTTCTT
>JAUELO010006547.1:0-11700 GCA_032357855.1 Amphibolips quercusostensackenii
ATTAATTGTATATAAATTGTGACTTGCCTGTCACTTTAACTCGCCTTTACATAAAACGGTCAACTGAAAAATTGCCATCGGGACCAAGAACGGAAGTCAGCTCGGCCAGGAGCACTATTCAAAAATTGTAAACTTTAATAATTGTACCTTGCGTATCTATTTTTATGTTTACAATCGCCACCTATCAAATCAGAGATCAACGTCGACTCCATGGAAACCAAGGACAGGTCATTGCGTCGAAAGATTGACAAGAGTTACTAACGCACCCTGTCTAAAGGATCTACCAGTAATCCAAGTTGAACCATCCTGTATCTCTATGGTAACCGAAAATAATCCACGTAATGGTGGGCCTTAAGTATCCGACCCGATCGGCTACAAGTGCCTCGCGGCAGTAATCCTCTTGGCTGTCTGCTCAGGCGCAGTAAGCATCTCGTTTTGTCTTAAACTTGAAAATTTTGAAAAATTTTGAAAAATTTTGAAAATATTCAGGTAGCCATATAAAATTTATCTTCTCAACATTGCTATTGTATCAAAGGAGCCTATTTAGCTCAAAGGTCCTGGTTAAATACTCAACTGTCTAAACTCTAGAGTAAGTTAATTTATTATATCCAAGGTGTCATGGTACAATTATCTATGCATACTTCGCATTGAAGGCTAGGTTGTTCCTGCCCAATTATGTAACTTTGGCCAGCAACTCTTGCCCTCATATTTTGATATTAATTTAATCAAATAATTATTTAACTTTACAATAAAATCAACGTATAAGATGTTTAACTTAAAATTGATATTATTAATAAATTACCTAGTAGCATTTAGGCTCGTTATTGTCTTGCCAAAAATCAGATCTCTGGCAAAAATATTTTGTTTACAATGTTAAGAATCAGAATAATATAACTAATAGTGCCATTTCAAATACGAAAATATGTTTACATTAAAATTTTAAGACTGACAAAAAAACAATTATTTTAATAGTTTTTTTTTGCAGTCGAATTTTTGATCAATACTGCTTTTAACTAATTTTTTAAAAATAGTTTAATTTTAATAATTGTTGGCTCATTTGTTTTTATTAAACATTCTCTACAACTCTAATGTTTTCAATTTTTAAAATAAATTTTTCTATGGCTATGATTTGTTAATATTCAAACATCTCTTAAAAAATTGGTTAGAAGCGATAGTAAGAGAAAACTCATTTACAAGAACTATTCTTAATATAATTATTTTCCGTATGTTTTTAAAAATTTTTGATAGAAAAATGTTTTTCTTCTTATAAGACATGACTTATAATATCATTTCAATTCAAAACTCCAAAACTGGAAATATAGAGAATTTTTAAATTTTGGATTTATGCAATAAATCACACACGTTCAAATGCTTGTGCACAGACAATGTGATACGAATGGATATTTTTAATCATATTTACGTATGCGCCCGTGAATTTCAAGGGGGTATTGTTCACTGTTATGTTAGTCCTGATATTTCTGGTACATCAAACTCATCAAAGAATGACGAGGTAGGAAAGCTTATTGAGCTTATTAATCAGAATCTTGAAGAGTGCTTAAACCCTAATGAAAAAATTACTAATAAAGTTCAGGGTATTTGGAGTTTATGTGATGCGGTTAATATTTCAGATAGTGATTCACAAATAACGAATAAGACATTTGGACAAAGTTCTCGGCGTTCCTAACAAATGTGACGCTATTATACCTCAAAGCAAAGAATTTGCTTAAAAATTTGATCACAGCAAATTTGATTACAGTTATATTTAAAAAGGCCTTTTCCACGTTTTCCAATTTCTGAAATAAGATTGTCTCATCATAAAGGGTGTTGTAGAAGCAAGTGTTTGGACATATATAGATGTATAATCATTAAGAAAATAAATAGAAAATTCCTTTTCCAAAAATCAGTTAAAGGTTTAGTTTTTGAGTTATTAAATATGCAACCTGGACCAATGAAGAGCGCAATAATAAAAAAACTAATAATAAATAAAATTTAAATAAATCTGGACTTTTTCTAAAATCATGTGTCGTTATTTGTGTTGGAACCCCTTTTCGCGGCTCTTGATTTTCATCAATACAAACCAACGGAAGGACTAACTCCAACAACCAATGGCAACCCAGAAGGAAATGATACAAGAAAAATGATTCGATTTTAGCGCTGATGGCCATTACAGTTACTGTCGCGAGGCACTTGTGATTAGCCACACATAGCGTTGACATCTTCATGGAAAGCGAACACAACTAGAGTATTGGCAGGCCTCAAACATCCTGCTTGATCTTAGAGGGAAGATAGGTATAGATGCGACAGCGCAGCAGGCAGCTTGTTCACGCTAAAGGGAGCGAGACGCCAGGGGAAGGCTCAGTTAGGTTTAGTTTTTGAACCAGCGACGCGCAGCGCTAGGGGTCTCGAACCAGTGCTTCCCCGAGCGTTCCCTCTACGACCCGATAGAAACTAGCTTAACAGTATGAGTGGGATAGGTGAGGAAAGTATGCCGTGTACAGGAGTCGAACTGCAACAAATTTTAAACCCTTATACCTGGAGTACTGGTTTCTCGGAAGTATATTCTGGCTATTTACTTTCTTACAATATTTTCGTGAATAGAAATATTCACCGCTACGATTTTCATTTAAAACTTTGTATTTTAACACTTCAAGTTAAAATTGAAAAACAAAAGTTTTTTTTTAACGAACTTAAAGCTGATAATTTAAAAACAGGGTCGCCGCTGTACCAGGAAATGAGCGGGAATTTTCAAGACCGGATACTTACAGTTAATTTATTTTTTGTCCTGGAATTCGACAAATTTTTAGAAGAAAAATCTATTTTATAATTTTAAATAATATTAGTTTTACATGACATAATAATTTAATTTTGAATCGGGTCGATTAAAACTTTTCTTTCAATTATAAGTTCGATTAAAATTTTTTTTTTAATTATGTGTTCTACTGTTGAATTTCACAATTACAAAATAATTCAGTTTAATAATGCATAATTTTCAAATCTTTGAGTTGATAAATTAAATGTGTGAGAACAAATAATTAAAACTTAAATTGTTTCAAACAAAAGGCCCTGAATCGGTACAGTTTTAGAGTGTTATATTTACACTTTGAACATTAGAATTTCAATTGTTTCATTTTTTTTAATTTTTAATTTGTAAGTGGAATTTTCAAAATTCATGTATAAATAACAATTGAACAATTGATAATTTCAAAAGACTTCAAATGAAAATACTTTGTTTTCTGATTTAAACAGTTTTTAGTTTATAATAAAATTCAAAATTGTTCAATTCCTAATGCTTTTGATTCGAAATTGCTTCAAAATTATATTATTTTCGACGTTGAATAATGCATTGATTCATTCTCTAATTTAAAGCAATGCGGATTATGACGTGGATTCATATTTTCTAACCGGAAATATTTTAACTGATTATTTTATTATATATAAAAATTTCAAATGCTGTAGTCTGGCGGCATTAAATTTCCAAAAATGTATAATATTAAATGCCTTTATTTTATGCATGCAAGATACTTAGCGTTTGAATCGAAAAATGTTTATGCTTCAATTTAAAAATTTGGAATTCAAAAAGAGTTTCACTTTTAGTGCTTCAATTTAAAATTTTAGTTTTATTTGATTACTTCAATTAAAAAAAAATTCAGCTTAAAAAATACAATTTATTTCATGTCTATAACTGATCATTTTTTATGAACATGGAAAAAAGCAAAAAGGACAGAGAATTTTTTTCTCCCACTGTACTAGCCACCTTGTAAAAACTTAGGACTACAAAACAATCGCAAATTCACTAAAAACAAAATTATTTCCTCCGAAAGACTGGTTTATAAATAACAAACTTATTGGCAAAAGGAAAGCGAAAATAAGGCATATAAAAACAGGACAAAAAATTTCTTTGAGTTTTTACATACATGCTGCCAACAGTAGACAAATTTATTGCCTGCGTCACTGATTTTTGATTAAAGAAATAAATTTTAAACAAAAAACATTATTTTCTCAAACCAAGAAAGTTAATCTTTTGCAAAAGAATTAATTTTGAACAAAATACAAGAATTTCCAACCAAATATTCGCATTTAAGGTATTTTAACCTAACAGTTATATTTTTAACCAAAGAGATAAAGTATTCAATAAAATGATTAAAATTTTGGCAGATAAAAAAATAAAAAAAAAATACTAAAATTTTAAACCAAAGACGATACATATTTAGCAGAGTGTAAAATAGTTAAATTTGCATTAGAAAAATAGTATTTTCAAACAAACAAAAATTTTCCACAAAATAGTTTCGGTTAAAAAAAAGGCTCTGAACAAAAATAATAAATCATAAACTAAAAAAATAAATTTCTAACAAATTGGTTTCGCTTCTAACTGAGCAGTTAAATTTTAATATAAAAAAGACAAACTCAACTGAAAAAGACGAATAACAAGACTTTTGTACAGAATTGCTTAATTTCTAACAAAATAATAAAATTTCAATTTTAGTTTCTGGAATTCCCTGAACTATCTATATATAAGAAACTGCACCTATGTAGCTTATTAAAATAGTAAAAAAGTACATTTGTAAAAGAGGAATTATAAACTTAAAAACATTGATACTTTTTAATAAAATTAAACGAAATTATTTTTTAAATAATAAATTAAAAATTCGATAATACACTTACGATTATCACGTATAACTTTTTAGATTAAGCGTGTCTTTCAATTTTTCTTGTCAGGCTGAGTACAATTTGCTAAGGCTTTTTTTACTGTTTGCGCTTTTCCATTTGGGAATGATGAGCAAAATTGATTGTTTGAGCAAAATATCCACCTTTTACAAACTGAAAAAACCGTTTCATTAGCGGAAAATCGAACGAGATCAAAATAAGCCATATTTGTAACAACTCTGAAAAATGAAAATAGTTTGAGCAATTTCTTACATTATCTATACGATAATTAACAAGACGCGGACAAGGATTTTCCCACAAAGGGACAAAATTTAATTACATTAGGATTACAGGCTTTGCAAAGATTTTTTTCCAGAGTACGTACTATAGTAAATTGATCTTAAAAAATAATCTTTTATAAATTAAACAATTAGCAAAGAAGTTTGGTAGAATGAGAATTGATAACCTTCAGTTTTTTAACCGTGTAGGACTTCCGACCTTTTGCATACGCAAATAAGTAGACGATGCATAAATTAGTCAATATTAATGTTTATTCACAGGCAGAAAGAAAATAACTTGTTAGTGAATTACTTTATTGTTAATACTTACTATGTGATGAACTTTTCTCCAGATACCTATTTCCATAAAATAGAATTTTCTAGTTCTATACAACAATGTAAGCACTTTTACCACTTACTGGTTACCGGTAATCGAAGAATGTATGTATGTATTGAATAAACTTAAACATTTGTACATTGTGAATGCTGGCAATATCCGTGTAGTTAGAAAAATGCTCTTAAACTTATTTTTTCAGAGGTAATTACTCAAAATTTTTTTCAATATCGATGCAGTATGAAACAGAAATAAATATATGTATGTATATACTCACAAACGTTTTCCGCAAAAGTAGTATACGCAAATAAGTTGATTATATATTTACTCTTTACACGTTTTTAAATTTTTGAAAATCCTAACCTATAATATGTAACGTTAAACATCCAGAGAAGGATTGCTTTTATGTAATACGTTTCTTTTTAAGTAGTTTAGGTGAATATAATTTGACTAATAATACTCATTTATCATTTTTTGTTTTTTCTTCACTCTCACTCGCACTTTTTATTTAATTCTGATAATCTCTTATCACTTACTAGAAAATTCTCTAAAATTTTGTTTGTTAAATGCTATTACAATTTATTTGTTTAAAAACAACTGGAGGGGATTACAGAGAATTATTCAATGAACATAACGAGCTATTTGGTCTATCAATAGTGTACGAAAATTACTATTGTTTATTAAAATGAAAGAAAAATAAATACGAAATGTCAAAGAAGTATGATTTACCTCTTTCAAAATGCATAAAATTTAGTTTTGTTCAATTTTTCCTGCTTGCGTGAACTGATATTCAGTCTGGGGTTATGCTTAGTGATTTTACGAAAAAAAGTTCACATTTCAGAAAAAAAGTAAACTTTTTTTTTAGAACATCCCGTTTTTTCAATTAAAATTAATTTTTCATTTAATGGCATTAAAACCAAGGTCCAACCTTATAATAGAAATGACTGATTTTACTACATTCATACTAGAATTACGTCTACTTTCAGATGATGAGGAACAAATATTGTTTTAAATCAAACGTGTGTTTCAAGTAAAATTAGATAATTTTAATAGTTTCTATGTGAAACTTTGTTTCTATGTTTAGGTTAAAAAAAAAAGTTTTACATAAGAAATATTTTTTACGATATTTTTGTATAAAAATATTTTTATGTATTTTATTTTTTTTAAATAAGAACTATTTTTTACTTTGAATACAGATTTAATTAAAAACAGAAATAGGTATAAATGTCTAAAAAATACGTTATTCTAGTATGCATGGAATAAATTAGGGTGATTCAATATTGAGGTTGGGTCCTGGTTCTAACACCCTTAATTTGACAAAGTTATATACTTATATTTTTACGTGTCATGTTTCTACATATTTCTCTTGGACTTAAGCTCTAATTTAAAAATTCAATCTTCTGATGTCACTTAATAAATAGTAGAATTAAATATTTTTAGGTACCAAGCCTACCTTCTTTTTAGGAAAAAATGTTTGCTCACAGGCATATTTTCAAATGTTGAGATTGGAATTAGAAAATTTTATTTTTTGCAAAAATGATTAAAATCAGGCAGTCTTTTAATGAAAAAGAATTTGGGCTAAGTGTCTAAGAAGTATTTCATTCCAGAATTTATTCAGTGAAATAATTATAGAGCGTAGTATGTCATAACAACTGAAAATATAGTAAAACAGTCAGCAAAAATCATAAAATTATTCAAATATCGAAATTATTTTGGTTTCAGATCGCAATTTGTATTTGAATTGTATCAGAGGTAATACAGGAAAATGGCCGAAGAACTTATAAAGTATGGTGAAAGGCATGTAAGACGATTATGTGCTAAAGAAACTGTAAAGGATATCAAAAATACATTAGAAATTAAATTATAAGATTAGTTTTTGACAACACTGCCATACTTCATTTCAAAGAGTTACAATCTTTAAATACAAAGAAAGATTTTTGAGAATCTAATTATTTTAACTGGAAGCAAAATAAAATTCTTATTCTGAGTGAAGAATATTAGAGTGGATGTGATGTGTCTGTTGTTGATTAGGAGGAATATTTTTTGACTTTGGAAAGCGATTTTACGAGTGATCACGTGGACAAATCTATAGAATTTAAAAAAATGAGTCAAGCGTCAACGTCCACCGAAGGAGGCGTATCATTTGAGTCATTATTCATTCACTAATCACTTTTTCAAGTTCGTCCTTGAAACCGCCGCAAACTTTGTACATCAGTTAAAAAAATTGTCATTTTACTACAAAATAAGTATCGTAGCATTGACGAGATTACTCCTACTATAACGAAAATATACAGACTTCGTTTTTCCTAAGGATGGTAGAACTGTCCTGAAAATTTCGAGAAAAACTCTAATTATAAGCAGGAATGAAAGCCAATACTATCACTATGGTCTAAAGAAAATCATACAAAAGATAATAGTTTAAAGAAATTGACATAATTGACTAGTTAATGATGTAAGATTATTGATAAACATTGATGGATTGCCTTTATGCAAATCGAAGTAAGAAATTTTTTGTGAATTTGATGTTCTGATGATAGTCTAAAAAAGTATTTTGAGTTGGCTCCTATCATGGTGTCACAAAACCGAAAGATGCGCAAAAATTTTCGCGAAACTTCGAAAAGGATATGATTAAATCAATAGAAAAAGGATACGTTGATGAAGGAAGAAATATTCGAATAATTTTCAACGGCCTAATTCGCGATGCTCCTGCCAAGTCGTTATTTGTTCTTAATGTCAAGTCTTATAGTGAGTATCACAGTTGCACAAAATGCGCCATTAAAGATAAGTGAATTAAACAAACGCAGAGTAAACGAAAAAGGAAATCAGAAGGGAAAAGGGAGAAAAAAGAATAGCAACGGTGGATGTGTATGTTTTCCTCCAACGAAGAAATATGTTACATTAGGAACTGATGAAGAAGTTTTTCGCGATGATTTTATTGGTGATAAAAATGACAATCATTTTTTGACATTACACGTGGCTATATAGATTTTAATTAATGCTGAATTCGTGAAAGATGCAGCTAATGCAGAATACGCAAATTCCTTATTACAAAATTTCGTATTGAGTTTTTCTAAAATCTATGGTGCAAGATACGTTTCACATAATGTACACAATTTGTTGCATCTTTGCGATGACGTAAAACAGTTCTGAGCTCTAGACAATTTTAGCGCTGTTAGGTTTAAAAACAATATCACAGTCATTAAAGACACAATTGGAAAACCCAGAAAGTTCCTAGAACTATTGACACGCAGGTCTTTAGAATTAGAAGTGCTGGATAGTTCCGATTGTTACGATCCGTATAAACCTAAGACATTAAAGAGTAGTCACTCTCATCGACCTGTATAAGAGGGAAACACACCTATTTTAGAGCAGTGTAAGAAATGAGACACTAATTTTTATAATATTAGTTGCAAAAACAAAAAAATCAGTATTTTTTTCTAAATGATAAATCTATAGCATCTATTTCAAATATAATGAAGTATGAAGACAGAAAACTAGTTTGACTGGAAAGGAAATGATACTAAATGATGGTATGTACTCGATACACATAGATACAAGGCAACTAAATATTGTGAGTGTAAGTCGCAACATCGAAAAAATTGTACTCCTGGCCTATTAATTCCGTGCATAGTAAATTGTGGAAGATGACGTGAGGTTACCCTAGCATAGTTTTTCCAAAACATCATACAGCAAAACCGGACCCCATAATGTGCGAGTGTAATTAAAAAAGTATGTTTATTTAGCCACCAAAAATGTATTGACAAAGGAGAGAAATTTATCGTTATTTAGGTCTAGTATTCTAATTTATGCACTATATTATTTTAGGAAATATCGAAACGATCGATTATGTATAATGTAATTAAAAATGCAGTTAATCTATAAGTAAAAAAAAGAAACTGAATAATATGCGATATAAAATTAAAGAAAAAAAAAACAGGAATTTTATATCAAATAATGCTTTGATAGGATTAATACAAAATACCTGAAAACCTTGTTGATGCAGAGAATTTTGAAAAATGATTAGTGTCATTTTTGGTACGTCTTTTAATATATTTAATGATATCTCTTTACTTACCTTCTAATTATTAACTTGTGATAGTTTCGCACTTTAGTTTATTCAATTTAGAAGGCTTTTCATTAAAAAGTGGTGTGAATGAAAAGATTTTTATTTCACGTATTTCAAATTAATATTTTATATTTCATAAACTATTATTTTTGAAAACTAAAAATGAATATGAAATTTTTCAAGTTAAAATTAAATTATTATAGCTTCCATTTTAATGTAGTACAATTTAAAATATTCCAGTTCTATCATTTCACCCGACTGAAGTCTTACAGTAATTATTTTCAAATTCTTCAAGTTCAACATGAAAACGAGCTGTTTAGACTTTCAATTAAAATTTCGGAACATTTAAATATACAACTGTCTTGAAATTTTTAATGTTTATAATTCTCACAATTCCATTCAAAGCACCTTTGATTTTCAAAATGAAATAAAAACCCGTCTTTGGTTAGAAATGAAATAATTTTAAAATGTTGACGTATTCACGGATGTGAAATTAAAATAATTTTATTTCATATATTATTTTATATATTAATTTTGAAACATGTTTCATCAAAAATTCAAGTCTTGTACAATTTGGAAGTGAGCAAATTTTTTAAAAATATCATTTTGTACGATACTAATTAAAATTAAATAATACCACCAAATCACGCAAATTTATCGAAAAACTATTTAAAATTTTATTTGATACTTTTTAATTTTAAAGGGATTAAAGTTAAATTCAGAAGTTTTCATAACTTAGCAGTGAACATAAATCTATCCAACATTATCATAAAACAATTATATTTTGTTAACACTCAATTTATAATGCCTTTAAATTTAATTTACTTACGTACCTGCACACATTTTCTAAAGTATAAATAGAAAACCTAGAAATGCCATACCATTTTTATACAGAATGTAATTATTATATAAAGTAAGTAATAAAATTAAAACAATTTTCATGAATTTATCATTTTTCCAGAAACTGTTCGTCTCATTGTTACCAGAGCTACTGAGAATAGTTTCAAAGATCGTATATGAACGTGTTTTAACGTAGCCTTGAAGCGTGTTAAAACAGCATAAAAGTTTCATTTTACCTATTTTGAATCAAATCTGCATTCGCGATTAGAAATTGCATAATTTAAACTTTTTTTGTGTAAAGCGTTTTTTTATTCTGGGGTTAAAATCCCAAAAAAATGTTTTAGGCAAAAAGTATCGAAATTGTCCAACTTTTCGCTCAGAATATAAATTTGAGTGAAAACAGGAATAGACCATAATTTTCTAAAATAGATGTAATTCTAGATTTTTTAGAGTAGAAGGAGGCAATTCAGTTTTGATGTTGAGTCCTGGTTCTAATGACCTTAAAATGTAAAACATTCAAAAAATTAAATTCATCTTTTAAGTGAAGCAAACAATGGCCATTTGTATCTGTAATTTTTAAATATATAAATTCAGCTTTTAGATAATCATCATGAGTATATTAATTTGAACTTAGAAGCGATGTTCCATTGTAAATCTATAATTTTAATTTCTTGAGTCTTTATTCAATAAATATATTTGAACGTTTAGCTTTGCTGTCTCTCTTGAAAAATACACAAGCTATAGATGTGAGCACCATTCAAAAAATGATTTTTTTTTAGTATAAATCATTCCAGATGAAAGAACTTTGCACAATTAAACAAAATGTTAAGCTTAAGTTGATTAGTTAAAAATTTGGCATTTAATTCTTATTCTTAATATTGCAGATACATTTACAGCACATAAATTCATGCACGTTGTAAAATAATTATTTTTACTTCGACTTTCTCTTATGAGTTTCTGTCAGCGAAATTTACCTTAGAATGCTGAGATGAAATTTAATAAATACTGCTTCGTTTTTTATTCAATCATAACGCAAAATTTTCAATGATGTAAAATTCATTGTTTTTATTTCACTGATTTAATTTAATTTAAAAATGTAATGTTCTGAACATACACTAGGGTGGGTCAAAAAAATCAATTATTTTTTTTTACAAGTGACAAGGAAAAATGGGTTACTGGAAACCTCAAAAAAATTCTTACTAAATATGAGCTTTTAATATGGAACGCCTTCATTTTGATATCAGATATGGAACACAAAGAGTTTTCTATTTATCATCTATAAACATATTGACATTTATAATATAATTAATTAGAAAAACAATAATATTATTTATTATTTATAATTTTTAATGAATTTATTGTATTCTCAATTATTATTAGAAAGAATTTCTTTCCGGGTATCACTTTTTTCATTTTAATATATCTCTTGAATATCATCATCAAGCAGTTTTAATGATTCATGATCGTCAATGATTTAGAAATTTGTATAACAAAACATTTTAACACTTTGAGCTGATAAAAAAAACACTCATAATATT
>JAUELO010006556.1:0-11700 GCA_032357855.1 Amphibolips quercusostensackenii
CTTTGAAAAGATGAACATTTATGCTTTTAGTGCTGGTAATTTTCACATTCTTTAAAGCATGGGCTTTGTCATCCGAAAACACGTAGTCGAACTTTCAAATGCTTGCGACCAGTCCGAGCTTTAAATCCATGAACTTCACCGTTTGAAACTGTGAATATCATGCGCTGCCCCGCCTAGCCTTCGCGGCTTACAGTCCCTGGACACTCAAGGCAAGAGTTTCACAGTTTAGAAACGTGAAAATCTTGCTTCTGGACGGTGAGCTATTTCATGCTGCCGTCATGTGCTACTCATGCCTCTGAAGGATATTTTTTTCATATTTTTGAATCAGGGAACTTCCACATCGATTTGACCTTGATTTTTCTTTCAGTGTAGTGAATGTATACTTTTTGAATAATTATGCGATTTTAAGTGTTTTCGTAATAGCTTATGAGTCAAGCTTGAACACAACCTTAAAATAAACACATGCAATCAGAAATTTTTTTTTGTGTCTGGTACAGCTTATTCTATCAGGAAATTAGAAAATATGGCCACATTCTTTTAAAGTTTCATGTCCATGGTATTGATAGCAGTTTTTTCTATATTTTTTAGATTAAAATAAATATTTTTTAGTTTATTTCAGATATCAAATAAATACCAAAGAAAATCATTATGTGCCCGAGGTTTATGGACCGGAAATTCATTAAAGGCCACAATAAACACTTAAGAATGGTGAAATGTCTGTTTATGTAGCTGCCATAATCTATCAAATTTCAATAAAAATGTTAGAAAACCGTTCCAAAAACAATGATGACAAAAAAGGGCTCATGGGACCAACTTTCTTTTTTGGCGAAGAAAATGAAAAAAAAAAACTAGCAAATCACATTGAAATCATGCAAGCGAAATGTTTTCCTTTAACGATTGATGGTATTGAAAAGGTCTTTTATCTGTTAGCTGAAAACTTAAAATTAAAACACAGATGCAATAAAGAAAATAAAAAAGCGAGCTACAACTTCGTGCAGTTGTTTTCGAAACAGGCACCCTGATATTGCAATCAAAAAGTCAGAAGGTATTTTCTCAGCGCAATCGACTGCTATGAACAAGGTGGGGGTAGATGCTTATTTTAGGCTCCTTGAGAATGTCTTAATAGTCAACGACGTGATGTTGGGACTAAGTCATATCTTCAGTATAGACGAGACAGGGCTCTAATAAAATAACCGTCCTGGATACATTTTTGCTAAGAAGGAGTCTAAAGCTGTATCCGCCGTTACATCGACTGCAGAAGAAGAGACAATAACTGTTATAGCCTGTTGTAGCACTGGAGGGATCTTTTTGCCACTTGCGTGTATCATGAAGGGCAAAAATAAAAAGGCTGAGTTTGAGTACGAAAAGCATCTTGGATCGAAGATTTTTATATCGCAGATGTCTGCATACATTTCTTCTGTCATATTTTGGGAATGGTTGTGACACACTTTGTCTCGAAAAGGTATGCAGGAAAAGTGATTTTGTTATCAAGTGGTTATTCGATTTACTGCATTTATATTGAAATGCTAGAATACGCGAAACAAAATGACATAATTTTTGCTTTTAATGCCAAGTCACACATCACACTACTTTCAACTGTTGGATCGTACGGTGTTTAAGTCACTGAAAACCCGTTTTTATAAACAATGCCAAATGTGGTTAAAACAAAATGCTACTCATCGTATTACAAGACTATCATTTAGAACATTGCTTAACAAAGCGTGGGGAAAAGCAGCTTCTGCAACGAATACTATTGCATGTTTCAAAGCTACAGGAGTCAGTCCTCTTAATCTAGACGCAATTCCAGATTATGCTTTAATGCAAAAACTAAGTTTACTTTCATTAACCTTTTAAAAAGACTCCCCAAGTCAACACACTGTTGAAATCAAAGGAGCACATTGAAATGAGTAAATGAGTAAATATTAACGAGACTGAAATTTAAGAAAGTAAATCTGAGGAAGAAAAAAAATAGCAGTGAAAAGGGTTGGTTAACGATTTAACTTTTGGTTTGAAAATGTAAGTAATTAGTTGAAAATTCAATTATTTCGTAAAAAATTCGTCCTTCTGTGTAGAAAGTTCGTCTTTTAAGGTAAAAATTTGTCTCTTTGTGAAAAAAATTTATTTTTTGTTTAATTTTTCTTTATTATTTTGTCGGCAATTCAACAACGTTGTTTGAAGAGCATCCATTCTGGTTAAAAATTCAACAGATTTGTTTAAAGTTAGCATTTTTGTTTAAAATGTATATTTTCGGGTCAGAAAGAAAACTATATCTTTCGATCTGCAATACAACTTTTTCAAAAAAAAAACTTTGAGTTAATGCTTCATTTTTTGTTCAAGCATCTAACTAATCATAGTTAAAAATTTGTTTCTTTGTGTGTGGAAAATTAAGCTACTTTCATTGAAAATTCAACAATTTCGTCAAAAATTAACCTTATGATGAAAATATATTTCTTCGGTAGCAAATTCATTTTCTTAGCGTAATAATAATTTAACTAGTTTGTTCAAAGTTGAATTTTTTTGCTTTCGTAAAATAATTTCTTATTATTTATCAGACCACTTGATGAAAAATTCATATTTTCAAGCAGAAAATTTAATTGTTTGTAGAAAATTTGTTTTTTGTTTGTGAATTCAACAGTTTGGTACAAATTTAGCTATCTAATCAAAAATTTACTTTTTGTTAAAACTTCATTTTTTCAAGTTTGAAAATTAGCATTTTATTCCTTTAGGAACTCATCTATTTCGGTTGACAATTAAACTAATTCGTTGAGAATTCACCTTTTTTGTGTTAAAAATTGTAATGTTCTGTGAAAAATTATTTTATCTTTGTTTCAAAATTGATCTTATTTAGTTAATGATTCATCTATTTTGTTGAAAATGTATCTAGTTCACAATTTACTATTAGGATTCAATATCCTAGAAGTTCAAAGCGTTTCACATTATATTCAATATAGTACCTACGTCAATTTTAGTTTTTTCACTGCACTTTCCTATTATTTTAATATTTTTATTAAAAGTCACCCTATTTTCTCTGATTTGAGAGCATTCTGAATTGTGAAATCTACAATTGTTTTTTATAAAACAACTATAATATCTTGAATGCTAATAGCATCGCGAAAATGATTTTTTTTTAAACGGCGATTTGCGCTTTACGGTCGGACTCTAAGTTTGCTGATAATGCTCTACAAACACCAAAATAATTGAATAATGATGTAATTAAATGAAAAAAAAGTTTTGAAATAAATTGCAGAAGTTAATGCGACAGTTTAGAAGATTTTTAATAACCTGTACTTAAAAAAAAAATTTTTTGAATTTCTCAAGGTTAAATAGTAATAAACGTGCGAGAAATCAACCTCCACTGGATTGAATAGAGCATTTAATGCTTGTAACAAGACGACGTTATTGTGGGTGTAGCATGTAAAAGAATAAAAAAAAAACAAGATCAAATACAAAACGTGGCAACATAGAAACAGGTCCGAGTAGCTAAAAACTTGTCAACACCGACCAAACCCCACCATAGTAAGTGGCAGGGTCTGATAAACTGGTTCCGCGAGCTTCTTCACTACGTGGATGCGCTCAGAAGTTGCGTAGGAAAATGCAAGCTTAGGATCTCACGACACAAAGAAAGATAGGCATTCGGACTCGAAACGGGAGCTAGGCAACTTGCGTGCTTGAATCTTTGTCTCTAAACTCTCACGGGCAAGCAGTCTATTTGGTAGCTTTTCTCAGTAGGAACTAATTGGTCCAGCGGATTAGAGACTTGCTGTTAAGCAATCTCCGCGGATTGACTGCCGAGAAGAATGAGGATGAGGCAAACTTTTACAGCGATCAAAAGCTCAATAGACACAACTGTCATTATTAGTCAAATATAAATCCCTACTGGTACAGACAAGTCGATAATTAAAATCGATGGAGCCTTATAGTATGCCGCAGAATAGTAAATGGTTACTTTCTAAGACCCTACTTTTTTAGAAAAAACGTTAACAGACACACGTACTTAGAATTACTGAGAGACCACTTACCACGGCTGTTAGAAAAATTTGACTTAGCAACAGGACTAAGAATGTGACTTCAACAAGACGTCGCAGCGCAACATTTTGCAATTAATGTGCGTGAACTTGTGAATGAGCACTATAACGGCAGGTGGATCGGATAAAAAGTTTTAGTTGAAGAGCTGCCATGCTTACCAGATCTTACATCACCGGATTTTTATTTGTGGGGGTACGTAAAAAATGTTGTTTTTGCTGAATGGCCCACGATCAGAGAAGATCTGATAGATCGAATTCGAAGAGCTTGCGCGGCAATCGTTTGACAAACTTTGCTTCCAGCAAATTCAACAAAGACTTAGACACCACGCTGACGGCGGATAATTTGCCAGGTCAGGGTTTATCAAAAGAGTCTATTATCCTATAACCAAGGATAAAATCAAGCAGCCATTGGCAAATTTGGTTGAGAAACTCAATGCTGTTAAGACAATCGTAGGTTCGAATATACAAAGAATTAATGCAGTAAAAAAAAATTAAACCGAAAAAATAAAGTCTACGGAAAACCGTATAAAAGGCAGCCTGGATAACGCAATTAGTTCTGGACAGACTAAGTATAACCAGCAATACGTTAGACTCTATAAAAAGGTTTAAAAAAATAAGCAAAAGATAATTTACATTAACGAAAATTCTAGTAGATTTGAGGAAATCAAAGGCAAAGCCTGACAATTGGACAAGAAGGCAGAATATTTAATAACATAGCAACGTCAGCTTGAAAACTGGCTTTGAGAAATACGAGGCTAGAGGCCTACCCTATATGGAGGAATGATACTACTAGGACCTGCGGACAGTATCAAGCACGCAGCTCTCAAATTTAACGGAACCGGAAACCCAAAAAGGTTCATCAACCAGATAAAGCAATACTGGGAAGCGGTGAAACCCCGACAATCAGAATTATCGTCTTAGTTCAGTGTTAACCGGCGTGCCAAAGGACTGGTAGGAATAAGTCAAATGTGCCTATGCGAATCGAAGAGCGAATCATTTCAACATCATCCGCTGGCCGCTTCGTGGCAAAAAGTCTAAGGATATTAAAGCTCTGTAAAAGAGCAAGAAAAAAATTGTACTGTGAGAAATGTACATCACTCATGTCGATCGAGAATAGGCAGGCTAAACAAAAATCTGTCTCTGAGACGATTGATATGGCGTGAATACCTCATAAATGGCTGCCACAGACCTTGGGCCTGGAGTCTCCAAAACAATTACGAAGGCTGTTTCTCAGCTTCTTGTTATAGAATCAAACAATTGACATCTATTTTGAAAACATTTAAAACCAATCAGGCAACCTCTAATGATTCATTTAAAGCCTCAGTCAAACAAATCAAGGAGGAGTTTATTACCAGTGCATTTCAGATAAGTACTCTGGAAACGGTTGTGGCATCGAACGTGTCAGACATACAGGTTTCACGAGAAGACACTGAGCATCTCACAAAGAGCGACCTGGCTCAGGCGTCACAGCTTTGTTCTCTTGAGCGTAAATGTCACTCTCTCGAATAAGCTGCTCTTGCTAGCACACTCAAGATGCACAGTTTACCTCAGTAACCTTAGGAAAATCTTTGGAAAATAATGGGCTAGATTGTTTATGCTCTTGGTGCCCCCCTTCCCAATGATAGTCTCACTAATATTTGCAGAGTCAATCAAACTGTATCAAATCCACAAGTTACCCAACGACTGCCTATCATAGTCGCAAAATTTGAGGAACAACAGACATGTGCCACTTTTATTGAAAAAGATTGAAGAGCCGAGACTTTTCGACAAGCTTGAGTGATTTAAAAAAAACCCCAATGCCAATTATAACAAAGAAGTGGCGTCAGATATTTTTGCGCTTGTTTCTAATGATGATAATATTATTTTAACGGAAGATTTGAAGACGAATCTGAACACATGTAAGAATCTAAAGATTTCTTTAAAGTCTGTGTTTTTCTCTGCTGGTTTTCCCATTGTTCCACATGATTTTACTCACCACACTGACCCTACTAGCACGCTGATTGACCTTATAATAGTGGATTATGTAGACAAAGTAACTGCTTATGGACAACACTCTATTCCCTTTCTACCCAATAATAATATAATCAACGTTGAACAACATGTATCCTGTAACCTGACAACCTAACCGGCTTCCATGCAGGTTCGCAGTCTCAATAATATTGAAGTGCAGGAATTTCATACCTACCTAAAGACTTACGATTGGGATAATTTGATTTTACAAGGGGATATTGACTCTAAAGTGAATTAGCATTTTGCTATTTTAACTGAGGTTTTAGACAAGATCGCGCCACTCTTCGTGCCAAGCTCACGCAAGTGTATGGAATTCACTGCGACATTTGCGACTCATTTCGCCTGAGCGTGAAAGAGTCGACATAGACTTTACGCTTTCAGATATTCTGCTAGCGTTTTGAACACCCAATGAGCCTCACACAGTAATTCCAACCTTTGTTTTGCGCGAGTATACCTTTGATGATAGTAACCTTTTTTTCTCAGACATTTTACCTGTGCGCCTGTTGGTCTTAATTTTTAAAGTCCATTTGAATGCCATTGGCCCAGATGGTATCTCTATAACAATGATCAGTCTCGTTTTGCCTGCTTATATCGAATTCGGTTGCAGATTTACAACTTTCCTTTACAGAGTGGAATTTTCCTAGATAGCTAGAAAATGTCAGTCATTCGTTCTGTTACTAAAATTTCAGAGCATTTTTCGCCCAGTGAATTATATCCTGTCTCTATATCGAACGCTCGGTCAAAGCCGTTTGAGCGGATTGTTCATTGACAGCTAGCAGATTTTTTGTACATAAATAAATTAATGGACCCTTTGCTATCTGGCTTTAGAGCTAAACACAAAACCTCAACCTTCAGGTGGGCGCGCCATTTGGGCTCACACCGTTAGGCGCAAGACGGCAATTTGCCCGTCTCCATATAATATTACTGTTTTATGGCATAAGTGCATGTGTACACCATTAATCATTAAATTTCCACACAAGAAAAACACACATTGAAAACACAACAATAAATATTGGGTGAAGCGAATAAATTTGATTGGGAACTTTTTCCAGTATATAAAAACATAATTTGAAAATATGAAAAAAATCAGACATTTCAAAACTAAATTCAGTCTTTCTTTTAAAATTCAAGCAGTGCGATTAAAGTGAAATTGTACGTCACTAATAACACAACATAAAGATTTATGCCTTAATTTATTATCTCAACGCAATACCACAATGTATCATTGATAAGACAAGAAAGTCTTTTAAGTACTTATGTTTACTTGTCAGCAAAAACTGCGACCAATATCAGGATTTATTTCTTTTGGAAAACAAATACTGGAATAGGACTGAAATAACACAAAAATTAAATTTCATAGATTAGAAATATTAAGAACTAGAGAAAAGAAAATTTGAATAACACCAAATAAACATTTGAACCCTTTAAAAATGTTGTTAGCACAATAAAGTATAGGTAATTATGTTAATTTCTGGCAATAACCGTAACTAGCATATAAGACTTTTTTTGTTTCCATCTTCAGCTGCTGCCTTCTCAAAGGTTACTAATGTTGCTTGAATACACCATAGATATCAAATTGGCAATTGATAATGAAAAAGTAACAGTGGTGGTTTCACAAGATTTCTCCAGGGCTTTCGGCTCAGTAAACTGTACCCTTTAACTTCGAAAATTGAAGTCTTATAATTCATCTGGTTTAGCTATTAAATGGTTTGAAACTTATCTCTGCAATAGATGAAATGGATCAGGAATAGTGAGGGTGACTTATCCAACCAGGTACAGGTTAAGCAAGGAATTTCCCATTGGTCTTCTTTTGCTTCTACTTTGTTTAATATTTACACTTCTGATCTAGGTGGCGTGTTGCAATCCTGCAAATATCATAACTATGCAGATGACATTATACTTTACCTGCCAAAATCTACGTCTGATCTGGCAAGCATGCTAGGCAAGCTTCAGATCGATATAGACTTTGTGGCACATTATGCTGTAGTGAACGTGCTCCTGATAACCTGGATTAAAATCCACGCTATTGTCATTGGGCTATTTGCCTCCCTTGCTTTAGTAGTGCTAAAATCATACCGCTCTCTTAGGGTCTGCAATGTATCAATTTCTTTTCATGATATGGTTGACGATTCAGAATTTTTAACGAATCGCACTTTATCCTGAAAGGAACACGTAATGACCATCTTCAGAAACACCTTTAAAAAATTTACAGCAGCTACCTAAAAAGAAAGACTACATTTCTACTTCAACCAAGATTGTATCAGTTGAAAGCTTAATTTTACCGTTTTTTGATTATTGTTGCATTGCATTCGATGATATTAACGATAACTTGAGCGCAAAATTAAAACAAGCACTCAATGCATGTATCGGTTTAATTTATAAGTTACCTTAAAGTGGTGGCATCTCTTTATAACAACAACGTAACCTGAAAAACTGTAAACATTATGTTTTTTCTAAATCTAATGGTTTTTGTTTATTAATTTAATTTGGCAATTAAAAATGCAAAAAATAATGAACAATATCAATTGACAAAAAACTGTTTAATCAATAAAAAGCTAACCAGGTTTTAAAAAGCAATGCTTGGGGGATTTCAAGACAAATTATTACACTACTTTCTTGAGGTAGAATTTGTTTTTATCTATAAATAAAAATTCTTGCTCAAACTCTTTCTAAATTCCACCTAGAAAGTAATTAAGGTTGTCTTCTATTTCAAATTAAAAATTTAAATATTGAATCCACAAAATAACCCCTCTCAATAACGTCAATCATACAAAGAATTATACAAATAAATAGACATTTGTGAATTTATATGCTATTGCGTACTGCATCAAAACCCTAAAATTAGGTAATAAATATTAAAATATTATGCCTGTTTGATGTTCGTGCTTTTTGTGGGAAACAATAATTTAAGAAAATGAAAATTCTTGAAAGTTATTGAAAGAAAGAAAGAAATATCAAGAAAGAAATATCAATTCTTTTGCTAAATGCTGTGAAACGTTTTCTTGGATTTCCCTACAGAAAGCAAATGTGGATATGTGCCCTTTTGAAACAGAATTTTTCAAATAAACTTTTTTTTAAAATTTATATTTTCTAGTCAGAAATTGTACTGTTTGGTTCAAAAATAACTTTTATGTTAAAAATTCATATTTCCAGGTTGAAAATTGAATTGGCTTCTTGAACATTTTTTTTGCTTGAAAATCAATAAAAAATCAATAAAAACAACATTAACAAATTTGATTGAAAAATTAACTTTTTGATGAAACCTTATACTTTCAGGTAGAAAATTCAATTGTCTTGTGGTAAATTTGTTTCTTCAAAAATCGCATTTTTTGTTGGAAATATTTGATAGAAAATTGGTTTTAAATATAATTTGTTTTAAATATGATTTGATATGTACCTAAGTTTATTTTATTTTTTTCACATTCTCATCCTCTAATGAGTAGGTATTAGATTTGTGCAAAATTTGACCCCCCACCCCCTACTGTTTTTGTCAAATGTCCACGTTTTAAGCCCTCCTGAATCTGAAAACCAGGTTTTGAGAAATGTGTATGTATGCGTGTATGTATGTATGTATGTATGTATGTATGTGTGTATGTATGTATGTATGTATGTATGCATGTATGTATGTATGTATGTATGTATGTGTGTGTATGTATGTACGTATCAATGTATGTATGCATGTATGCTGTAAGCTTTATGTCTGTATGTCTGTATATCTGTATGTATGCCTTTAGAATTTTACATTGTCAGCACGATAAATTTCGGAAAAATTAACAGATTGGATTAGCCTTTAGTATACTCTTTTAGTGGCTCAAATTAAAGGTTAAGTTTTTTACCCAGTCGGCTTGGATCAAAACTCAAAAAGTGAGCACATTTTGAAAATTTTGGAGTTTATTTTTTTGAAATTGAAAAATCCTATACGCAGTTAGGAATAGTACTCAAGAAGATGAACAATTTATTCTACTAACTTTTTTTGTTAAAAAAAAATTACCGCAGTAATAAAATAGATAAAATCCAAAAAAGCACACGAAAATGAACATTTTAAGCCGAAACACGCACGTTATGAAAAAAACGTCTAAGAGAGAAAAACGTTGCATTTTAAACAAACTACAAAATTATTGCAACAACTTATTGCATTTCTTCGAAAAATCAAAAATTTAAATTTTGACCGCACAAAAAAAAGGAAAATTAAAAATTCTGATTTTGCAGTCAAACTATACAAGATTTAAAAAAAATGAATTTAGGAAAACTTCGTATTTAAAAAATATCTACAAGTTTGTTACCAAGCACTTTTTGATTTTTGAAAATATGAAAAATTATGATAATTATACACGTGTGCCAGTCCCCGTACGAGTCAAATCAAGTACATTGATTGAAAAAATATTTAATACGTTTATTTTTGTTACTAAGGAACATTTTAATGTATTTAATTAATATTTGTGTTAAACAAAAATTATTGCATCATTGAATTCTAACGCATACGAGCGTTAGTGATAGTTATTATCTTCCTTTATTTCTTTGGCCTTTGCGTTCTGAAAAGATCTACAAATCTTTCAGAGATCACTTTTTGATAGGAAGCGGTGTTTTTATTTTTCGTAGAGAATTCAAGTATTTTTTTGAAAATTCGTCTTTTTCGATTAAATTCACTTGTTTTCAGATTAATTTCAGAGCCTTTTTTGGTTAAACTATCAACTATCATATTTCCCTTGAGAATTCATCTTTTTTGGTTGAAGCTTCAACCACTTGGTAGAAAGTGAAACTGCTTTGTTGAAAATTCATCCTTATGGTTGATCTTCTTTAGTCTAAACTTCAATTATTTTTTTGAAAATTCTGCCATTTTTTCGAAAATTAAACTTTTCAAGTATAAATTAATATTGTTGGTTGAAAAGTCATATCTTTAAATGAAAATTTCTTCAAGTATAAAAATATTTGTTTTATAAATTTAAAAATTTCATTAGAATTTAATCATTTTAGTAGAAAATGAAATTTGAAACCAAATACGAAATTATTAATTTGTATATGAAGAATATATAACACGATACGCGAAGCGCACGAGCAATATAGTTTGATGCGCAAAGTCCGACAACCAACTCCTGCGCCGTAAGCGCACTCAAACTTTTTTGTTTCTATTATGTGGTATACAGAAGTAATGTAATTGAGACAAGGGCATGTAACAAAGAAAAAGCTTACAAAGCGAGGATTAGCCCAAAAAGCGCGCAACAGATAGTGTATTATATATAATTCTAAGCAAATTTATAAATATAATTTAGACGCAAAATGTGGTTATTAAAATCTTATTGTAGCTTGTTTAATAGGACTTTCAGTAAGTTAAATCAAAACTGTTGTTGAGAATTTGAAAGTTTTTCTTAAAACAATCCGCGTCCTTGGGTTGCGTATAGAGGGTCCCTGTATCACGGGTTTCTGATGAATATGGTTTCAATAATTAATAAGCAGTCGTGGACAATTGTCTAGGGATGGTCCTGAAGAAATAACCTTGGAGCGGAGGTGTAGCAACCGTGCCAGAAGCTATATGGCACCTGGCTAAAGTGTCTTAAGCGGTGACTCTAGGATACCGGGTGACCTTTTAGAGTATGCAGCCTTATGCTTGTGCGCAGGGCTCTACAAGGACGGACGAATCCTTTCTCTAGCTACTTGTGAAAACAGC
>JAUELO010006564.1:0-11699 GCA_032357855.1 Amphibolips quercusostensackenii
GACCCAGGGTTAGAGCTAAACTGGACATGCGCTCATCACCTATGACGATATTCCCCTTCCACTATTTCCGAGCTCACGTTGGTTGTCTTTTCTTGGATCTTTCCATTGTCACCAAAATAAAAAAAAAATGAAATGAATTTTCAAAAAGTGGAAGCAAAAGTAAAATTGAAAAAGTTATATAATCGCCTCAAAGAACGCTACTAATTTTTTAATGTTTAATTTTATTTTATTATTTTGATTTTTTTTTTTAAGATTTCGTACTTTTTATAGAAAATTGGAATTTCCTTTTTTTAGTACATTTTTTAGAAGCTTCGGAAATATGCGAGAGCACACATTGAAGGGATTACCATAAAGGTGAATGCGGAAAGATAAAAATAGTTTGCCTTCGTATCATTGTTACAGAAATAAGAAGGTAATCTTTTTTATTCTTCCGCAATTTATAACTGAAATGATAAACCTTGTACTATAAAAATTAATTTTCAACGAAGAAGTTGAAGCAGTTAGACAAATTTTTAATAAAAAAAAAAGGATAATTTTTAACGAAAAATGGAATAGTGAATATTTTAACCAAAAAACAACTAAAAATAAGAATAATTTTTTACCGTGTAATTGAATTTTCCACTAAAAGAGTTTTTGCAATAAAAAACGAAATAGCTAAATTTTCAATTAAACTTATCAATTTTCGACAAAAAAAAACGAATTTGAAAAAAAATACTTAAATTTTTAACCAAATCATTAATTCTAAAAACAGTTGAATTTTTAAACAAAGAATAAATTTGTAACAAAGTTGTTGAATTTCTCACAAATTAGATTAATTTTTCACCAAATTGTTAAAATTATAACTAAACATGAATTTTTAACAAAAAATATTAATTTTATACCAAAAAAAGACGAGTTTTCAAAAAAAATTTCATTTTAACTTTAAATAAAAAACAGTTTAATTAACAAACAGAAAATCAAGAAAATAATTAAATCATCTAACAAAAAATATTTTAAGCTCAAGCCAAAAAGCTGCAATTTTAATTAAAAAATATTAAATTTCTACCAAAGGAGAAAAAATTTTTATTGCAGCATGAAAATTTGGAATATTCATTTATTTTCTATTTATTTAAAAAAAATTTAATTTGAGCTTGAATAACATAATTTTTCTAGGCTCCTCCCGAAAATTTAAATAGATTTTTTAAGATTTCAGAAATATCAAAAAGTATCTAGAAAATTTCTGTGAATTTTATTTAACAGGATTTTGAAAGATTTTAAGAAAAATTTAAGTCAGTGCAAACGATATTTAGAATTTTTAGAAATTTAGAAGAAATTAAAAAATATTTAATAAATTTTCCGAACTATTGCAAAGTTTTGAAATATTTTGAAACACTCCCAAATTTTTATAATTATTAAAATTGCTTTTAAATCTTCCTAATTCAATTTTTCCAATTTTGAAAATCTCTTGTATTGTTTTGGAATCTTTTTAAATATTCTTTTAACAATTAATTTTTAAAATTAATAATAACTTAAAATATTCCCAGGAATATAGAAAAATTAATACGTGAAATTTTCAAAAATCTACATTTTATTTGATTTTTTTGACATTTTTAATTCATTAAAGTTTTTTTACACTTATAAATATCCTAAACAGTGATTCAAATTTTTCCAAAAATTTGAAAAAAATTCTGGGAAATTGAAAAAACTGTCTTAAAATCTTTAAGTTTCTTTTTTGAATATTTAGAGCATCTTTTGGAATGTTTTAAAAATCTTTTTGAATATTCTATTCAAATAAATTTTGTAAGATGAAAAATAAACATTAATTTCTAAATTTAAATTTAAATTTCAAATTAAAAACAGTTTAATTAACAAACAAAAATTCAAGAAAATAGTTAAATACTTAAACAAAAAATATCTCAAGTTTAAACCAAATAGTTGTGATTTTAATTAAAGAATATTAAATTTCTACCAAAGGAGATAAGTTTTTAAATCAAAAAGATCAAATTTCGACAAAATTATTGAATTTGGAACCAAAAAAGATTTTTCAGTCAAGACAGTAAAAAATTTGCGGCATATTATAATTTTGAGGGAAAATAATTTTTGATGCAAAATAAAAATTTGGAATAACTACTTATTTTTTTAATTACTTTTTGTTTAATTGCTTTAAGTTTGCATAAAATAATTTTTTCAGGTTACCTTCGAAAATTCCAAAAGGTTTTTAGAAGATTTCAGAAATATCAAAAAGTATCTAGAAATCTATGTTTTCTTTATTTATCAGGATTTAGAAAAATTGTAGGAACAATTTGAGCGAGTGTAAAAGATATTTCGGAATTTCAGAAATTAAATAGAAATTAAAAAATATTAGATAAATTTGCAGGAATCTTTTTCTTCTTTAATATTTTTCATCACTTCGAAATTTTTAAAATTATTAAAATTGCTTTTAAAACATCCTGATTCAATTTTTTAATTTCGGAAATCTTTCGTATTGTTTTTAAATCTTTTGAAATATTCTCTTAAAATTAATTTTCACTTTTCACTTCACTTCAAATTTTTCCAGGAATATTAAAAAAATTAATATCTTGAAATTTTCAAAAAATTTACATTTTATTAGATTTTTTAAAAATTTGTAATTAATTAAATTCTTTATAAAACTTCTATATATCCTGTAAAATTATTTAAATTTTCCATCAAATTTCCAAAAAAATTCTGCAAAATTAAAAAAACTGCAGTAAAACCTTTAAGATTTTTTTTTGTTAAAAATTTGGAAAATCTTTTAAAATGTTTTAAGAAACCTGTTAAATATTCTCTTAAAATTAATTTTTACTTTTCACTTTTCACTTTACTTTAAATATTCCCAGGAATGTTAAAAAAATATAATATCTAGAAATCTTTGAAAATCTACATTTTATTATTTTTTTTTAAAAATTTGTTAAAATTTTTAATTTATTAAAATTTTTTTAAAAGCTTTAAAGTATCCTGTGAAATTGTTCAAATTTTTGCTAAAATTTTTAAGAAATTCCGCAAAAATAAAAAATCTCTCTTCAAATCCCTAAGATTCTTTTTTGATAATTTAAAATTTTTTTTAGAATGTTTTGAAAACCTTTTTAAATATTCTATTAAAATAAATTTTGTAAGATGAAAAATATTTTTTTATTTGGTCAGAAAGTTGTTTTAAAAAGTTTAATTCTCTTGAAATCTTGCGAAATTATTAAAAATCTTCTAAATTTACTGTTTAAAACCTTAAAAAATCTATATTTGAAAAAAATGTCTAAGGCGAAATGTAAAATTTTATTTTTTGTTGTGAAGATTCATTATTTTCGTTCAAATGTCTTTTTTTGTTTGAAAATTAAACCATTTTGTAGAAAATACATATCTTATGTTTAAATTTAGGTATTTTGTTAGAAATTCGTATTTTTGGTTGAATTCAACTGTTTTTGAAAAATTTTTTTAAAAAAGCGTTTTTTTTTTGTGTTGAAAATCAATTTTTGAAACTGAAAAGGTGAATTTTACATTTCTGGTTTTGAAATTGATATTTCGGTTAAAAAAATGATTTTTTTTTAGTTAAAAATTCAATTATTTCCTTGAAAATTCACATATTTTATTAAAAATTCTTATTTTTTGGTAGAAAATTAATCTTCTTGGTAAAAAATTCATCCTTTCAGTTGAAAATTCAGCTACTTTGTTGAATCTGAACTCTTTTGTTAAAAATCCAATTAACTTATTAATTCATCTTATTGGTTAAAAATTAAAATATTTTACAAAAAATTATTATTTATTTTTATTAATTATTTTTGTTGTTGTTTGAGAATTAATTTTTCAAACTGAATCTGTAACTACAACATTTTTAAAATTGATATTTTCAATTAAAAATTGACCTTGTGTGGTTGAAAATTTAACAATCTGTATAATTTTATTAAAAAAAGTGAAATTTAGCTAGTACTTTAAATTTCCAATAAAAAATTATGAAAATATGCAACCAAAAAAAATTTTGAAAATCGAAAACAGAACATTATTGAAAAGTAGAGCATGAGGAGCTTAAATATGTATAATTAATTTCTAGGCCTTTGATCCATTTTAATTCTAAGAATTAAAAAACTTGTTTTCTCAACTTTGTTTGAACAATCAGACGGAAATGTTCTTTATTCGAAAAAAAACTAGATCACGTTAAGACTGCCTCAATACGCCTTCTTATTATTTAAGTAGAATTAAAAAAGTTACATAATTGCGTCGGCTTTTTAAACTTTTCTATTCTTTATGTTCTTAATTTTTTCTAAACCTCTTTAAATTGTTATTTAGAGCACGCTTTTTACTAACCGGATCTGTAAAAATTTTACCAGTAATTAGTTAAATTAATGCGGATTCAAGCGCATGAATATTTATAATTTATAATTTATGTCTATTCTAATGATCCATTGTTGTTTAGAGTCTAGGAAATTCTCCTCTTTATTAACTATGATTAAACTATTTTAAAATGTACTGAAATTTCAGTTCTCTGTAATTTAGGACATATTTACTTGCAATATTTAAATAATTTTTACGTTATATTTTCTAATTAAAACGTTTTTTTTTTTAATATGATTTATTAATAAATGTTCAGACTGATGAAAAAAAATTTTAGTATTAAGTATAATGAATTTGAAACAATAATGTAAATAAACAATTCATGTCACTAAAAAAAAATCAAATCTCATTTAGTTTAAAATTACACAAAATTAATCAGTAATTATTTTATCAGTTTGCAGCATAAAAATAAATAATCGTTTTCATTAAAACATTAAAATAATTTCTAACTTATTATATTTCAATGTATATTTGAATTATTAATAAAAATTTAACCTTATTTCGTGAAAAATTAAAACATATTTAAATGTAATTTTGTAATCTTCATTCAGAGATTCATTTCAAAACAGCACGAACAATTTGAAAACTTGTATAATTTCAATAAAAATATTTTAAGTATAAATAAACTTTTATTATACGGATTATAGACAATATTTAATTACATAATCCTAAAATAAATGATCCATTTATGTTACTTAACAGAAAAAAATTAAAATAAAATCTTTATGTAATTTAATATTGTGAAAAAAATTAGTCAATAGTCAATTAACCAGTTCACAACATGAAAAGCATTACACAATTATTTTCATTAAAACATTGAAATAATTTTTATTTTTAATTTTTTCAACTTGAAATTTCGTTTCTGCAAATTTAAATTAATAATACTCATTTATACTATTTTTCAAAAAAATTCAAACATATTTAGATTTAATTTTGAAGATTCACTTCAGATACTCATTTAAGCATTAATCTATAATTTATATTTAAACATTTAAATAATGTTTACTTCACCGCTTTTTTTTAATTTTTAGTTTCATATCAGAAAATCTGACTCAATAGTACCTTTGTACTGATTCCAAAAAAAAACTAAAACATATTTATATATAATTTTTAAAATTAAATCCAGGTACAAATTTCACAACATCAGCCACTCTTAAAAAATGATGTAAGTGGAATACAGGTATTTTAAATATAAATAAATTTGTATTCTAAAATTATATCCAATATTTAATTATAAAACCTTTAAGTAAATAATTGATTTATGTTACTTAATTTTACAAGAACTAAATTTTTATTTTCATGCAAGTAAATATCGAGAAAAAAATTAATCACCTAATTATTAATTATTCATTTCACAAAATAAGAAGCATTAAACTATAATGTTTATTGAAACATTACAAAAATTTTTACTTGATAAAAGTTTTTTTAATTTAAACTTTTATTTATGAAAAATTGATTCATTAATAAATTTTAAATTAATTCCAGAAAATATAAGTGTTAATAGAACCAGTTCACAACATAAAAAGCATCAACTTATTATTTTCATTGAAACATTCAAATAATTTTAACTTTACATTTTTTCAGAATTTTAAAAGAATAAATTAATAATACTATAATAAAGATAAAAAAAACTAATAATAAAAAAATTTTCAACATTATTTTCATTAAAACATCTAAATAATTTTTAATTTATATATTTAAAAAAAATTTTTATTGCATTACTCGAAATTCAAATTAATGATAAACTTTTATGCTGATTCCAGGAAAAAATTAAAATATATGTCCATATAATTTATGAAATTGAATTCAGATACTTATTTCACAACATCACAAGCATTCAATTATGTAACTGGAATAGGGGTATTTCAAATATGAATAAACTTTCATTATACAATTTATAGCCAATATTTAATTCCATAACCTTAAAATAAATGATTAATTTATGTTACTTAATAGAGAAAAATTTAAATAAAAATCTTACATTATTTAATATTGTGAAAAACATTAACCGGTCAATAAGCTATTATTTAGTTTTCAACGTGAAAAGCTTCAAACAAACATTCTCATTAAAATAATTCAATACTTTTTGTTTTTTTTTTAACATGAGTTATCATTTCTGAAAATTTTAATCAGTAATAACCTTTTATACTTATTTTTGAAAAAATCAAAACATATGTTTAATTTTAAAAATTAGATTCAAAAACTTATTTCACAACATCACAAACATTTTTAGAAATCACATAATTGTAATAGAGGTAATTTCAATAAAAAATAAATTTTATTAAAAAAATAATGGTCAATATTCACTCACATAATCTTAAAGTTAATAATCGATTTATGTTACTTAACTATCAACAATTAAAATTTAATCGTAATGTAATTTTCTATTGTAAAAAAATTAAGCAATCAATAGATAATTACTTAGTTCACAACATGAAAAGCAATGAACAATTTTTTTCATCAAACTTTTATTATACAAATTATAGGCAATATTCAATTACATAACCTTAAGGTACACAAGAAATGTATGTACTTAATTTTAAAAAAATGTTAATGCAATTGATTGTTATAAAAAAACTAATTAGCTATTCATTAATTAATCAATCCACGAAGTAAGAAACTAATTCCAGTCAATGTGAGTTAAAATGAGTTAATTTTAATTTTTTAATAATTTTAATTTTAATTTTTTAAAATTAAAAAAAAAAATAAAATAAGTTAATAATTAATCAATCAGTTTACAACATGAAAAGCATCAAACAAATGCATTGTTTAATGAAAGCCAGTTTATTGCGTGAATCAAACAAATTGTACTAAACAAATTATTTGTTTGAATTAATAAGGTAAATATTTTCCATTTCTTAAAATTAAATAAACCTTTTTTTAATTGAAGCAAAATATTTGTTTCTTTCAATGATATGAATTCAAACGAATTTCGATGTTTGATTCAAACAAACATTTTTCTGAGTGAGAAATTCAGAAACAAATGACGTTCGCTCAAGCAAACGTCGAAAGATTAATTTTTTGAGACATTTTCAACCAAAGAGATGAATGTTCAACCAAAAAAAAAAAATAATAAATTTTCAACTTCAAGCAAGTAATTGAATTTTTTTTAGGGATGTCTAACAAGATAGTTGAATTTTTATCAGAATTAGTAAATTTTCAACCAAATAGTAGACATTTTAAACAAATGGTGAACTTTCAGCAAAGAAGATTAATTTCTTACAAACAAGACGAATTTTGAATTAAATATATAAATTTTCAACCAAATTGTTAAATTTCTAACATAAAGAAATATTTCACAAAGATTTCAATAGTTTTAAGTATATTATCAAATATTTTAAATATTTCATAAAGATTTCAGTGATTTTCCAAAGACTTCGCAAGGATTTCAATAATTTCACAAACACTATCGAATTTTTCAAATATTTCACAAAAAATTCGAAAATATTTTGCAAAGGTTTCACAAATACTTTAGTTATATCACAAAGATTTGTCAAATTTCCAAAAGATTTCACAAAAATTTCACAAATAATTGAATAATTGTACAAATATTACAAATTTTTTTAAATATTTCGTAAAAATTCTAAAATCTTATGAAAAGATTTCACAAAAATTTCAATCATCTCTTAGAGATTCATGAATATTAAAAAATATTTCAAGAATATATAAAACAAATTCCAACGCTTTCAGAAAGATTTCAAAAAGATTTCAATAATTTTACTAATATTATTAAATATTTTAAAGATTTCGCAAAGATTTTGAATGATTTTAGGAATATTTTACAAATATTTGAATAATTTCATAAATATTATCCGATATTTCGAAAATATATCAAATATTTTTAAAGCTTTCACAAAGATTTTACAAAGAGTTCAAGTATTTCCCAAAGACTTCACAAAGACTTTAATTATTTCCCAAAGATATCAAAGATTGCACAAAGATTTTAATAATTTTAAAAACATTTTTTAAATTTTTTTTATATTTCGTCAAAATTTCCAAAGCTTTCAAAAAGATTTCACAAAGATTTCAAATACTTTTTATAGATTTTATAGAGAATTCAATTATTTCACAAAAATTTCAAAGCTTGTACAAAGATTTGAAAGATTTACAAAAGATTTTACAAAGACTTTAATAATTTTACAAATGTTACCAAATATTTTAAATATTTCGTAAAAATTTCCATAACTAATAAAAAGATTTCACAAATATTTCACAAAATTTCACAAAGATTGCTATAAATTCCCAAAGATTTCACAAAGATTTTAATAAGTTCACAAAAATTTTAAATATTGCAAAAATATTTCAATAAATTCACAAATATTACCAAATAGTTTAAATATTTCACAAAGATTTCAATAAATTCACAAATATTATTTAATATTTCGCCAAGATTTCCTATGATTTTGAAAATATTTCACAAAGATTTTAATAATTTCATAAATATTAAAAAATATTTCAAAAATATATAAAATATTTTCAAAGCTTTCGCAAAAATTTCACAAAGATTTCACAAATCCTTTAATTATTAGATTTTAAAGATTGCATGAAGATTTTAATAATTTTATAAATTTTAACAAATATTTTAAATATTTTGTCCAAATTTCCGAAGCTTGTGAAAATATTTCACAAAGATTTCAAGTACTTTTTACAGATTTCATAGAGACTTCAATTATTTCACAAAGATTTTGAAGATTGCCAAAAGATTTCACAAGGATTGAAATAATTTCAAAAATATTACAAAATATTTTTGATATTTCGTGAAAATTCCCATAACTTATAAAAAGATTTTACAAAGATTTCACAAAGATTGCAATAAATTTTTTAAAGATTTCGCAAAGATTTTAATTAGTTCACAAAGATTTTAAATATTTGAAATATTTCAATAAATTCACAAATATTACCAAATAGTTTAAATATTTCACAAAGATTTCAATAATTTCACAAATATTATCAAATATTTTGCGAAGATTTTCTAACATTTTAGAAATATTTTACGAAGCTTTCAATGAATTCCTAAAAATTTAAAAGATTTCAAATATTTCACAAATATTTCAGATAGATTTCAAATATTTCACAAAGATTCGAAAGGTTTCACACTGATTTCGGATAGACCTAAAACATTTGACAAAAAATTAAATTATTCCTTAAAGGTTATAATAATTTCACAAATATTGTTGAATATTTGAAAAATATTGTCAAATATTGAAAAATTTTTGCCAATTATTGAAAAAAATTTTGTCAACTGTTTCGCAAAGATTTTCAAACATTACAGAAAGGTTTCACGATGATTTCAATGATTTTTCAAAGATTAAAAAAATTTCACAAAGATTTCAAAGATTTCTCAAAGATTTCACAAAGATTTCACAAATAACTAAATAATTTTACAAATATTACTAAATATTTTGAATATTTCGTAAAAATCTCCAAAGCTTATGATAAGATTTCACAAACATTTCATTAATATATCAATAATTTCACAAATATTATTAAATATATCAAAAATTTCGGATAAATTAATAAGATTTCACAAAGACTCTGATGATTTCTCAAAGATTTATAAATATTATCAAACTTTTCAAAAGGTTTTAGAAAGATTTCAAAAAGATTTCACAAACATTTCAATTATTTCAGAAAGATTTTTAAGATTTCACAAAGATTTTACAAATAATTAAATAATTTTACAAATATTAACAAATATTGGAAATATTTCATAAAAATTTCCAAAGCGTATAAAGAGATTCGACAGAAATTTCAAAGATTGCACACACATTTCAATAATTTTCAAAATTTGCCAAAAAGTTAAAATATTTTACAAAGATATTAAAAATTAAAAAAGGATTTCAATAATTTTAAAAATATTATTACATATTTTAAATAGTTTATAAAGTTTCTAATGATTTTTCAAAGACTTCACAAAGATTTCAATAATTTCACAAATATTTCGCAAAGATTTCCAAAGATTTTAGAAATATTTTGCACAGATTTCAATAATGCTCTAAAAATTTCAAAGATCTCACAAAGATTTTAAATATTTCGAAAATATATAAAATATTTCTAAAGCCTTAAGAAAGATTTCACAAAGATTTCATCAATAGTCAAATAATTTTACAAATTAAAAAATAATTTTATAAATATTACCAAATGTTTTTGATATTTTTAAAAAATTTCTTAGGCTTGTAAAAAGATTTTACAAAGATTTTAAATATTTACCAAAGATTTTTGAGAGATTTTAAAGATTGCACAAAGAATTCAATGATTTCAAAAATTTCACCAAACATTCTTAATATTTTATGAAGATTTAAATGATTTTCCAAAATTTTCAAAAACTCTACTAAGATTTCAAATGTTTCGCAAATGTTTTAGATAATATTCAAAGATTGCTCATAGATTCCAATAAATTCCCAAAGATTTTACAGAGATTCTGAAGATTTTGCAAAGATTTTAATAATTCGAAACATACCACAAATTACAGTGTAAAAATATCCAAAGCTTATAAAAAATGTCACAAAGATTTCACAAAGATTTCAAATATTACGCAAGCGATTTCCAAAGCTCATAAGAAGATTTCACGAAGATTCCACAAAGACTTTAAAGATTTCACAAATATAGTCAAATATTTCCAAAGATTTCAGAAATATTTCACAAAGATTTTAAAAAGATTGCACAACGACTTCAATTATTTCACAAAGATCACAAATAGTTCACAAATATTTGAAAGATTTCCAAAATATTTGACAAAGATTTCACAAATAATAAAATAATTTCACAAATAATAAAATAATTTTAAAAATATTATCAAATATTTTAAATATTTCGTAGAAATTTTCGAAGGTTTATTGATTATTCAAAGATTCATTAATATTATCAAAATATTTTTTAAAAATATGTCAAATATTTCCAAAGCTTCCAGATAAATTTCACAAAGATTTTAAGTATTGTCCAAAGATTTCTCAAAGACTTTAAAGATTCTACAAACATTAAGCAAAAAATTATATAATTTTACTAATATTTTAAATATTTTGTAAAAATTTTCAAAGCGTATAAAAAGTTTTAACAAAGATTTCAAAGATTGCACAAAGATTTCAATAATTTTACAAAAATTGTCAAATAGCTTGACTATTTCACAAAGATTTCAGAAATCTAACAAGGATTTCAATAATTTCAGAAATATGAGCAATATTTTAAATATTCCATAAATATTTCAATGATTTCCCAAAGACTTCGCAAAGATGATATAAACCGGTAGTCCATATTTGAGAACCACTAAGGAAGCAATTTAACTGCATAAATTCCCCGCTCGTATTTACAAAACAAACCCAAGCGGGAAATCCTTCCCAGCTAATTGCTTCTTAATGGTGTCTAGACGAGCTTGCTTTCCC
>JAUELO010006571.1:0-11076 GCA_032357855.1 Amphibolips quercusostensackenii
CTGCATTGCAAGATCGTATTTCACAGCACCAAGAAAGACAGATACGTAACCACCGTAAAGAGCGCAATCTTAAGTTCAATTTGTAAGATATATTTATGGTTCGCGATAAAAAGGGAAGAATTGAATATGGATTCCAGGTACGTTTATTAAAGAATTAGTTCCGGGAGTTACGTATCAATCATCAGGTGAGAATCGCGAACAGTAGATTAATGAAACGTTATGTAAACCAAAATGATCAAGCGTGGTTCAAATGAGAAAAAAAAACTCGGCGAGTAGAGAGGAAAGTGCAGATAAAGATAAAAATGATGATGTTAGAGTTTTAAGGAGATCAAAAAGACTCAAAGGACAACCTAAGATTCAAATATAAGTTAGAATTATTTATTGTAAATATAGTATCGTAAGCTTTAAGGGATAGAACATTTGAAAGAAAAAAAGCTGCATCAAATTTAGTTGGTCAAATCACAAGAGGGGGAGTGTCTAGTATTTATTATAGCGTGGTAGTGTCGATCGCTAAGAGAGATAACGACAAGCGACGAGAGACTGAGGGTCGACAGTCCTTGTGAACCCGTGTGATAAGGCGGACTTTAGCGTTCTGGAGTTAATTAATCGACGGTGATATGAAATGACAGTCCTTCGGAATCATTGAATTTTTATCGCGTTACACATTCCCTTTTTTAAGGATATTATCATCTTTATTGCAAAATTAAAACTTATAAATGAGAAAAATTCAGGATTTAGCGTTCAAAATAAAAACTCAGAACTCTGAAATTGTACGTAATTAAATCCATTTGGATTTTAAATGACAAAATTTTGACTTTTAAAAATTTTAAATCGTTTAATGTTTAACATACCATTCATAATTTTGATTCTTTTTCAAAATTTTTAAATCAAATATTTTAGAATTTGAAATGACTCATTTTTTTTAATTTTTAATTAAAAACCATGCAATTTAAATATACTGTTTTGAAAATTCAGAATGAAAAAAATAATACAAAACAAGATTGTCATACATATATTACGTATTTCAATGCTTGAATTGAAAATTTTTTAAGTTGAGTGAAAGGTTCAATATTTTGGAACACTTTTGAATTAAAAGTTATTCAATTTTCAATACCAAGTTCTAAAATTTTCTAACTTTCAACACTTCAACTTAAGAAATTAATAAATACATTATTTTATTGTTACGAATTCATTCTCGAGTCAATGAATTCCAAAATTTTTGAATTACGAATCCTCCAAAGTGTAAATTGTAAAACTATCAAGTTTTTCTTTTTATTATTCTACGATTTCGAAGTATTTGTAAAACGAAACAATTTTTTAACTTAAAAATTGAAAGTAAACAGCCTAGAATATTTAAGTTTAAAATTATTACATTAAAACTAACTAAAAGGAAGACCAAACAATCCAGAAGGTTTGAATCTAAAATTCTTAATTCTTTATCTCGCTTCATATTATGTTAGCACTCATTGTGATCATCATGAAAAGAACATATCGCATATGCTCTTGTTCTTTAAAACTTCTTTTATTTTTTCTATGCGCATTTCTTCACTGTGACAAACTGAACTTTTCTGATCAATGATACTTTAATCTCAAAGATTTATGAAATATTACTACCATTTTAAAACATGTTAATGTCGGAATCTAATTTTTAAAAAGTATTTTGTTTGAGGATTTTTTAACAGGACATAAAAATATAAAAAACTAATTCTCAGAAACAGAAATTTGTCAGAATCAAATCATAATCAAAATCAAATAAAAAAAGCATGAAACGACTAACGTTCTATTATCTACATCCAGTGTAATAAGTTTTAATTAATAAAATTTTAAGTAATCATTACTAACCCATAGGATTTTGAATATTTGAAAAACACCAATTTTATTTAAAATCAAGGGAGAATAGAATATATAAATAATATATAAAAAATGTAAATTTAGGCGAGAATATAATATCTTTTGACATATTCAATTATTCAAATCTCATATTTTTTTTAAGAAAATGAAACAAGTCTTTGCAGTGTTCTAATCACTGATCTTTCTATCACACTTATAAATGTACTTGTATACATTTCATTTAAATGGATCTTAAAATTTTTATTTGCTTGAAATTCAAATAAGAGACTGCTTACGAGTGGTTTTAATTTTTGTAGCCTTAAATCGTGGAATTAAAATTTTTTTGTGCTTAAAGTGTGACTTAATTTATGTTAGGCAACAAAAATGCGGTCACTGAAAAAAATGTTGCATATAAACTAAAACATAATTTCACGTAAAGTAAAATTTTTTTAAAATAATAAAACATTTTTGTTCTTCCTCTAATTTAAAGTAAAATTATTCTTTGAAAACAATCAAGATCTAGATTTAATTGATAATTACTTAAAATAATATTCATTAAACTTTATTACACTATAATTTTGATGTTAATTCATTTTTGTCTTCTGGTCAAGGATAAATATTTTTTAATATTGATTTTTTTTTATTGTAAACAAAATTCTCTCCTGCTCTGCTAAGATCCGAACCCAGGTCGTTGAGGTTTCCGGTCTGATGCTCTTACCCACTAAGCCACGGAGATTGATAATTTTGAAGCTAATTCATTTTCGTCTACTGGTCTAGGATTAATGTTTTTAAATATTGATTTTTGAACACCAAAATTATTGACGACATATACCTGGTCGAAAA
Source organism: Amphibolips quercusostensackenii (assembly GCA_032357855.1). Lineage (NCBI taxonomy): Eukaryota > Metazoa > Arthropoda > Insecta > Hymenoptera > Cynipidae > Amphibolips > Amphibolips quercusostensackenii. The sequence continues at coordinate 2,674 of JAUELO010006571.1, forward strand.
CCTTAACATCAAAAATAAAATATAGCTTTTATGTTTAAAAATTAAATCTTACAAATATAACGGATGACATTGAAATTCAACTTGTAGGGATTGTGAAGAAAATAATCCTGTCTCTCCGTAGCTTAGTGGGTAAGAGCATTAGGCCTGAAACCTGAAAGACTTGGGTTCGCATTCCAGCGGAGCAAGAGAGCATTTTTTCACAATGAAAAAAATCTGCCCGCTACTCGGGGACTTTCTAATCGCACGCGGCTCACTTCGCTCGCAAGTTTGCGCACGCCTAGGGCGCGCGAATGTTAGTTCTCGCGCTACACGCTCGGTCTTTGTATTTCCCCTACATTTTTACACAGACCTTTTGAAATTGAAGGTCAAAGCAACAACAATTGTCGTTTGGTTATTGTAAATTCTCTTCTGTGAAAGCTCCTCCGGCTTTCACGAACACATTCTCATCACGTATTTCGTGCTTCGCACACGATTTTGTGCAAAGTGCGAACCTTTCTACATTAAATTTAACTCTAATAACTATCAAATATTTATTGCATTTCTGTAACTCGGCCTGTGATTGCTTATTCACAAATTGCAAAATACAGTACAAATTTTACTTATCATAATGACTTTAATATTCCTTTCTTATTTTGCATTAAATTTTAATCTCAGCTATTTCAAAAAATGAATTATTCAAATATATTTATATTATAACAATTTATAATAAGCATTGGTATTGAAACATAGATATTTTCATTAACTTGTTTTTATAATTTCAAAAAGTACGCATCCTATAAAAAAGCAATTTTGTTTTTAAACATTTTATTGCAACTTGTGTCTTTTTAAAAAATATTATTTGTTTATTTTCAATGTCATTTTTTAAGATTTAAATTAAAAATATACATCTTAGCGTAAAGTGGTCTTACGCAAATTTGCAGATTCAATTTAGGCGAAAAATTTTGTTAAATAAATTTTATTGTACCTTGTGCTCTTTTTTTAAAAAGTTAATTTTTTCATTTTTATTATATTTTTATGATAAATAACAAATTTGTAGATCTTTTTTGGTTAAAAAACTTTTGTCTTTTTATTTTGATTCGTCTTTTGTTCCGTTCTTCCAATAATTTTATTCAATTATTTTTGATCCTATTTTTTCAAAAAATTTAATTTTTTCATTTTCAGTATTATTTTTGCGATTGAAACGAAAACTACGCTTCCTATAAAACAATTATTATCAATGACAAATTTGACAAATGACAAATTCGTTTTTTTTATAGCTTGTCTCGTTTATCCAAAAACTTAATATTTTAATTTTAATTTTTTTTTATTAATAAAACTAAAACTACGCGTTCTATTAAAAAATAATTTATAAAAAATTTTTATCTCATTTTTGCACAAACAACTTTTGTCTCATTTTTTCCGTAGCTTTTATTGTTTGTCGGAAAATTTATTTTTTATATTTTTAACGTTATTTATAAATAAAACAAAAACCGTGCAACCTGAAAGAAATAATTAATGAAAAATGTATAGCTCTTCTTCAGGTAAACAGCGTTTGTCTCATTACTCTTTTTGCGTCATGTGTCGTTTGTCCAAATTTTTTTTTTTAATGACGTTTTTTACGAATAAAACGAAAACTACGCATTCTATTGCAAAATGATTTGTTACGAATTTTGTAGCTCTTTTTTAAACGCATAAATTTTGTCTCATTATTTTTTGTGTATCTTGCATAGTTTAACCGCAAAGTAGAATATTTATTTTTTATTATTTTTTGTGGGATCGAAAATTTCAATTTTCGATTTTTCCACAAAGTTAAAAAAGCTGTTATGATAATCTGGTAGGGATTGCAAAGAGAGACTTTTTTTCACGTTTTTACACCGTGCGTTGTTTAGCTTCAAATTTTAATTTTAATTTTTTTCTTAATTTTGTAAACGCTATAGCTCTGGTAATTTTCATTTTATTGAAAAAGTCATTAAAATAGAGTAGTCATCTTTTTACGTGCTATGGAAAGCCGTACATTAGATTTTTGAACCTTAAAAAAAAGTAGTCTTAAAGTTTTTGAAAATTCTTTTTTTGAGTTTTTATTAAAAATAGCTGGCTAACGAACTCGTCTTTTTTTCCACACCCTTGAAATGTGTGTCAAAGCGCAATTCAATAAGATAATTATCTTGAAATATATCGTGTTCACAGACGACAACGACGACGACAACGACGACAACGACAAGGGTAACAGACAGACACCAAAGTAAAAACCATTTTTTCGGATTTAGAGGGCCTCAAAACTTCGACATTTATTGGAATCCGCAGAAGTCATTTTTCAAATAAAACTAATACCTTCTCATTGATAAGAATGTCAAAAAATCAACATTTAAAAATATTGATTTAAGACCGAAAAGCAAAAATGAATGAACATAAAAATTATTAACGAAATATACCTGGTCAAGAACCTTAACACAAAATTAAAATATAACTTTCATGTTTAAAAATTGAATCCTTTAAGGTATAAGCAATGACATTGGAATTCATCTTTTAGGGATTGTGAAGAAAATAATCTCGTATATCCGTAGCTTCGTGGGCAAAAGCATTAGGCCGGAAACCTGAAAGACCTGGTTCACATCTCAGCGGAGCAAGAGAGAATTTTGTTTACAATTTAAAAAACCTTAACATTAAAAATAAAATGTATTACACTATGTGCTAGATAGAACGTTATTCGTTTTATGATACGGTTATAATAGTTGGATAGTGAAAATCTGTCCATTGCACTAACTGTCTAAAGGTGCTTGCGCAATTTATGAAACGACAAAAAAATTCAGACAGACAGTGTGACTGTCGACTATAACACAATACTAGAAGTTCACCAACTGTCTAGAGATGTCATGAAATGTCAAATTACACTAACTGCTTTTTTAAACTAACCCAGTGAGATCGTCACTTGTTGAATCAGTCTTTTGAATAATCCATGATGAACCAGTGATTTCACGACTTTGACTGCGTGAAGCAGTTAGTGACTCTAACTGAAACAGCGTTACAGAATATACATTATACCAGTGATGCCAAATGGTAGATTCAACCAGTGATATAGCGCTCTAAGCGGCCAAGCCATGAGCCTTTAGTTTCCTGGTACGCGCGTATCGCCAGTAGGGTCTTTGCCTTTCTCGAGTAAAAACGAACCTTATTCTGTACTAGTGTTTTTGTTTAATATATTTGTTGCTGGCGGCAAGTAGCAGAAGATATGATATACTTTGTTCGAATTTTAGCGAAGCTCCTGGCTACTTAGGTTTAACTTTAAGTGACAACGTGCAAGATCACATGACTACTGGTGCTAAGTGAAATATTGTCACTGGTTAATTATTAAAGTTTAATAATTAAACCATGAAAATAACACTGGCCCTCAATTTTACCTAAATAAAAATAAATAAATACACACACTAGCCTATATTGTAACTTTTTTGTACAAACAAATTTTTCAACAAAAATTTAAAATAGAATATCATTAAGAGGACCGCTATTTAAGTTTTTTAGTTATTGAATTATTGTTTTTATTTTCTTAATTTATTAAAAATTAATGTTTTCAATTGTTATACATATAGCATCATTCTTTTTTACATTACCATCATTGTAGACAATTAAATGCACATTTTGAAACTAATTTCTGAGAAAAATAACAAGCTTATCTTATTTGTTTGACATTTTATTTCGCAATTCACAATCACAATTTATTAAGATATGTGTTAAAATATCACGCACCGATTTTTAAGGCATTGAGAACATTTAAAACAACAAGAAATCAAGGATAAATACAACACTCTGATAGAGGACCTTTAATTTATACCCGGTTTTGAATTTTTGTTCCCAGAAATTTATTTACTAAAAAAATACATCCAAGGCTAGTGTTTGTGTTCAGATAAGAAAATCATTTTTGTAATCGCCCTTATTATAATAGAGGCCTCATATATTCTATGTTTAAAGTTTTAAATACGGCTACTTAATTTTTTTATCTGCGTTATCTACCGAGGGTTTAATTGCGAAGGTTAACTGAGATTGTGTCTATTTGCAGAAATAACTTGTAGAATATTCATTAGTTTCACCGTAAAAATATTTTTCCCCGCAAAAGTGTAATGTATATTTAAGAATGAGGAACGTCGCTAGTAGTCTATTCTTTAGTTTAGCTGTTTTTCTTGATTCTATTGGTAAATATAATACTAATATTATAATATGTCTATGATTTTGGGAGAGATGTATCTTCGCACGTACACAACCGTGCACGTCGAAATAACGACGTAAACAGATGGTACCTTTGAACGTGAACTATTTTTTTTGGTCATTGTCCCGCTTGTATTAAAAAATACTATCATCTCGTTTGTAAAGATCAATCTAATATACAAAGGGAGGCAGATTGCAACAAAAGTATGTAACTTTTGAATTCTGCTAAGTCCACATACGTCTTAGAATAAACTGTACTCTCTTCTGAATTTTTCTTTTCAAATTAAGAACAAATTGCACAATTTATAATAAAAACTTATTATGTTATTACACAATATTATGATTTAATGAAGGCTCAAACAAAGATTAAAAAAGAAACAACTCATTACTTTTGTAATTTATTATCTTCAACGCTTAAAACTTGAAAAGTCTGTTATCAGTGCATACTTAATCACAAACAATCAGAGCCTTTCATAGTCTGTATAGATATACGTACTCTATGATAGCCATGTATATTGCATGCGGTTACCTATTGAGTTCTTCGAATTTAATTTATACGCATTTTAGTTATAAGTATCTTATATGTTAAACTTTCAAGTTTTAAATAAGCTTTTGAATTCACTTTTTTCTGATTTTTTTTTGCAGAATTAAGTTCACAGATTATAACGGATGTCAGGATTCTATTTCCTTTACATCAAAGTGAAGGCATTCCTCTTATCTGGACATTGCCATATTTATGTACTGAAGAGTTACTACATTTACGAAGGCTCATTGGTACCGAATTAATTAAATTCAATCAAGATACAATTTTAGTAGCAAGAAGTGATATTATCATTGGATGGATCCATGCTGATAGAATTAAGCCATTACATACACAACATTTTTATACTGAACCGGTTGTATTTGATACAGAAACTAAAGAGTTTATACTGGTGAACAATGCAGTTCTTGATCGATTAGGTGTTGGTTGTATTTTTTCAGAAGTTCTCGCGCAAGAATCAAACCATGAAGGTGAAAATCCAGCAATCTTTCACACCACTCATCAAATTAATAATCCAGCCAACCATCAGGCATTCCAAATATACAAGGATTATCACACTACCCGTCAAATGAACAATCCAGCAAACCATCAAGCATTTAAAATATACCAGGATTATTTTTTAAGAGGCCAACGCAATATGTTTCATATCCGAAGTCTGACGAAAATGATACAATTATTTAAAGCTATATTTAAAACTTTTTGCGTTATTGTTAACAGGTAGTTGACATTTACATTTTTTAAAACTTTCGATCTGTCTTCAGGTGCAAAGTAAAATGTTTGCGAAGCCGAAATTCAAACTAAAAAGAAAAAGCATGGCATTAGACTTCTGATTAGATTTAGTTGCTTTGTTTAGTTTAGAAGGTTTTCACAATTTTTTGTGGTAGAGAATGAAGAAAGTATCGTTCATTATAGTCTAAACTCAAGTTGAGTTTTATCTATTATACCATTAAAGATCTTCATCAAATAATTTTCTCCTCATGAATCTTTACTGTGCACGTCTCAAATAATGCGATCAGATTTTTCACTAAAAATTGCATGTGCAAAGATGGTACCCTCGTGACTATGTATGTCTCAATTAATTCAATCAGGTTTTTAACTTACAACTCCATGTGCACAGATAGTACCCTCCCAATAGTGCACGTATCGATTATTGCACTTATTCTTCACCTGAAAGTACACGTGCACATATGGTACCCTCTCAACTGTGCACACCTTAATTACTGCAATACGATTTTCAACTTAAAAGCCCACCTTATGATTGATTTTTAATATGAAATGTCATACTTTTAAAGTACTTGTGTGACAAATTGATGATGTATCACATATGCAATGATTTATATTTAGATTTATATATGACATTTTTTTCGCACTTTTCATAATATTTTTACATTCACCTGCTTGCGTTATTTCGAAAAGCATTGTTTGAAATACACAAAAATAAAAAATAAAAGCGAAGATTTATTTAGAAAAAAACACAAGACAACTCATTTAACACAACATCAAATTGATTTGAAGGGCCACGACCAATTAAACATCAATATTACCACGTGAGACCAAAAATTAAAAAAATAATTTATCATCCAATACATAAATTATTAGAGCAGGAGTTAACAGAAGTGTCTTGTTCTGATTGGTGAAACCTCATAGTAATGCCGAAAAAATCAGGAAAGGATCAAAGACTCTGCTTAGACTTTTAAAAAATTATTAATATCACAAGATAATGACATTTATCCAATCGTAATAGGAATGAAAAGTCCGTAGGGAAACTTTTTTTAAAATAATAAAACCAATGAATAGATTATGACAAAAAATAAGACATGGGATTGGGGATTAGAACAAGGTGAGGCATTTCAAAAACTTAAGGACCTTTCAAAGTCAACAAACGTCAGCTTCTTCAACAAGAACTGAACTTCTACATTTGTGTAAAAGTTACCGCGCATTTTCTTGTCGAAGAGCTGTTGACGAAAGTTTTTGACCTCTGTGTTCTTTACTTAGGCTTTTAAAAGTAAGTCATCTAAATAAAGTAATGCACTTTTCTCACTTGTGATGTTAAGAATCTGACCAAGAATCATGGCAACCTGCTCCGTGGTCTGATAAAGGAACGCTCCTTTGGCAATTATCTCGTGATTCCTGACCATTTTTGGGAGAGGATATCTTCCATTTGCGAGCATGTGAACTATAGCCATCACTATGAAAAATATTTATAATTTTCCCATACTAAAGTGTTGCATTTTCCCCATACTTTTAAATATTCCATACAAACGTAGAAGTTATCCGTTATTTACTTCTAAATTTTCCAGGCGCGTTGAGAATCCCATTCAATGATATGATAAAACTTCTATACCCTGGTCCAGGAAAGAATAACCTACATACGCGCATCTTTACGTATTTGGGCGGAGATACTGTTGAAGAAGTAGTTGCTTGGGTAAAAGTGTCGGATATTGAAGCAGGCACTTAACTTTTTATGATGTTCAGGGAGGGTACGTGTCAAGTTTCTTTAAAATAGGATCGCCTACAATAGAGACAGGCTGAATGTTCGTGGAAGAAGAATTTAATAATCTAATTATAAAATAATAATATAAATATAATATAAATAAAATAATAAAAATAATTCTACGTAAGTAATACATTGGAATTTCGAAAATACAGTTATGTGCATTCATTCGTTTATAATAATTAACAAAATGCAAAATATTTATTACAAGTTAAATAAAAAATCATTAAATTACAAATTAAAAAAAACTTGCACTCCTACGTTAAAGCACAATCAATCGAATTTGGAACTGGTTTCACCTGTGACATTAATGACAGTGGAGTCGATCATTTGCTCAACACGGTCACCAACGCCCAAAACTTCTTTTCGTCATCTATACTGTGCCTCACAAAGTTCTTCCAGATGTCTGGTGTAACTCGATCAATTCCTTCCTGGATTAATCTTCGTACGTCTTGTATCTGCAATAAAATAAAAATTTATTATATGCTCATGTTGACTATCATTGTTACATGTTTGTCGGAATTGGATTCTTACCTTGAAAGTGGAATTGTTTGTTTTCATGTAATTTTTTACCATTGACCAGACCATCTCAATAGGGTTCAGCTCGCAGTGATATGGTGGCAGTCGAAGAACTGTTTTGTTTGATTTTTTACCAATTTATCTGTGACATACTTATCATAGTGTTCCTTCATAGCAGCTGTCACTCTTAGGAGTTCAGCTTTTGTCATAGTTGTGTCGACCTATATTCTTTTTTCTCGTATCCAATCCTGTATTTCTTCTTTTCTCCACCCCGTAGTTGGTAACTGTTTTTCCTTAACATAATGGTATGGTGCATTGTCCATTACTATTACGCTATTATCATCCAAATGTGGTAAAATTCTCTAAAACCCTTCGACGAATGTGTCTTCTTTCATCTCGTCATGGTAATTAGAAGAATTTTTTTTGTACTCAAAGCATAACAGTCCTTCTGGAACAAAGACATTTTCACTGTCAATATGCAGTATAATTAGCATATTTCCTTTTTCGGTTGCATTAAGTAGACCCGTTGTGAGTCCTCGAGGAAACGCATTTTTGACTGATGTAACGGTCTTATCAAACCATACCTTATTCGTAACATCCCTCGCATTAACCAATGTTTCATCAAGGTAGTAAATCACTCGCTCTTCCAACCGATATTGTCTGATGGCCC
>JAUELO010006623.1:0-11698 GCA_032357855.1 Amphibolips quercusostensackenii
TTCATCCCTATATCTCATGTGGAACTCACACTACATCATCCCTTAAATTTTCGCAAATTCGATAAAATCAGCCTAACTCGAAAACTCGCCAGATTTTCAATGATGTGGTGAGAGTTCCACATGAGACATGGAGATTAAACTTTTTCCTCGCTTTTTTGGCATCACTAACTACCGATATCAGTAAGAATCTGTCAAGTTTTTGAATTCGAGTAATTTTCTTTAATTTTCGAAATTTTAAGGGATGATGTGATGTGGGTTCGACATAAGATATGGGGATAAAACTTTTTTTGCTCTTTTGGCATCAATTACTACCGATATCAGCGAAAATCTGGTGAGTTTTCAAATTAGGGTGATTTTATCGAATTTTTGAAAATTAAAGGAATGATGTGGTGTGGGTTACACATGACTTATGGGGATGAAACTTTTGTTTCATTTTTTGGCATTACTTACTACCGACATCAGCGAAAATCGGGCGAGTTTTCGAATTACGGTGATTTTATTGAATTTTCTATAATTCAAGGGATGATGTAGTGTGGGTTCCACATGAGATATGGGGATGAAACTTTGCTTTTTTCTGGTAAAAAAGTTTTGTTTAGGACGTTTTAACAATTTTCAAAGATAACCTGTTTCATTTTAATCCACCTCAGATCTCAGACTTTGCCTAATCCTTCACGCAGAAACCGAGACTCAACGAAGCACTTCTAATCAGCAGCGGTGTAAGGCCTGATACGCTTGCCAAGTTCCTCAGCATCGAGTTACCGAAGGAACTCTCTACAGTCTACACTCTTTCGACTCCGCTCAAGCTCACCCTTTCTGCTCAGAAACGTCGATGTACCACAGCGTCCCTCATCACTCAAGAATCTAGAACTTTGATCCCCGATTCTGCCTAAGAACTTCGCTTAAGGCCTTTCTTAGCATCTACCTTTCCCTTTTGCACTCTCATTCTTTATGATAGAAGGTACTAGATTCATACGAGTTCAGACCTATCCAGTTTTTATCAATTCTCGATCAACTCTCGGATTTTAAGAACATGTCTGTTTGTCTGTAGTCTGACAACGGGATACCTTTCGAGAGACTTATCTATTTAGAATTTTCTTTAGATCACTCATTTGTGTCTAAAAAGATGGGTCAAGATATTTAACCACTCTCTGAACCCGTAGAGTCTTAACTAGTGCGAATTCGCACCAACAAAATTTTTTAATAAGTGTCTCTTGTCACTCAGCAGGTAGAAGGGTCTCCCTCTTCTACGTTAAATATACGATTAAATAATTACATATATACGGGGTGTCCCACGAGTTTTGTCGTTCCCTGTAATGGCGGATATAAAAAAAAATTCAAATCGAAAAGTTTCCAAAAATTTGTGGGTCCGGTCCATATTTTGGGTACTACAGGGCATTGAAATTGTATATAAGTGAACAGATAGTTGCAAATGTGAGTGCAACCCCAAAAAGCAATATCTCTTACCGCTGTAACTTCACTTTGCTTCGATCGTTCAAAGAGAAAACAAATGCACTTACGAATGTTTGTCCGTTTAAATTGAGCAGGCTTGAGTTTCATCGAACAGTAAAATAACTTTGCAAAAAATCAATTCTTTTATTTAAACATGTTCAAAATAAAATAGTGATAATTCTTACATTATTGCAAGTAATCAAGGACCGTTCAAATTATTAGCCCTGATTTATTTAGAATTCTATCAAATGTTTTTAATTCTCTGAATTTGTCTGAAGGCAAGGAATTCTTTTCAACTACATATTTCCAAAGTCATCACCTTTGGTCAACGGGTTAACTACGTGTGAAGAAGGATTTACACGTTTTTTGCAATCTAAAGAACTGTGTAGATGTCTTTGAAATCAGTTGAAACCTTTTTAAACTTGTTGAATTCTCTTGAAATCTGTAGAATTCACGTTGCATTGTTGTAAATTCCTTCAAGTCTTTTGTATTCTGCAGAATTTTCTCGATTTCTTAGACTTTACATGTTATCTTTTGAATTCTTTTAAAGACTTTAAGAATTCTCTTGAAGTATTTAGGATAAAACCTGATTTATTTTTAATGTCCTGAATTCTTCTCAAAACATGAAATTTTTTCAACTATTTCGAAATTCATCAACTTTGGCCGACGGATGAACTGCCACTGGATTAAGATGCACACTTTTTGTTCGTTCTGTAGAATTCTGTATCAATCTTTAAATTAGTTTTAAATCTTTTGTATTCTTTTAAAGGTTTTAAAATATTCATGAAATATGTAGAATACACGTTAGCTTTTTTCAAATTCCTTAGAATCTTTTGAATTCTGCAGAATTCTCTCGATTTCTTAGAATTTATTTTTAATTTTTTTAATTCTTTTAAAGATATTTTAGTTCTCTTGAATAATTCACAATATAAATTAAACTATTTTTAATTTTATAAATTCTTCTGAAAACACATTCGTAATTGCATTTTTTTTCTTTTTAAACGATCGAAGCATGGTGAAGTTACCGCAGTAGGAAAAATTGCTTTTCGGGGTTGCACTCACACTTGCAACTATCTGTTCACATACATACAATATTAATGCCTTGCATCACCCAAAATATGGACCGGACCCAAAAATATTTGTGGACTTTCCGATTAAAGTTTTTTTTATATTCGCTATTACAAGGAACGACAAAACTCATGATACACCCTGTATGTATATCCCTCAAGTGCTAGACATCTATTTATTTTATTTTTACGATTGAATGTTGTCCGTTGCAGAATCTGCGACACCACAAGACATTAACATAAATAAATAAAACTACAACTCCTCTAGCTCTTTTTTTTCAGTTTTCGTATTTAAAATTCAGAATTAGTTATTTTTTATTTGTTTTTACAGAATCAAGTTCGCAATTTAAGCCTTCATCTGGATCTGCTCCACTGAATACGTATGGGTCGCGTAAGTAACTTTTATTTTAAGATAACTCGTTACAGTAACGTAATACAGTAATAAATATTAACTTGTTGCAGTTATCTTACGAGTATATAAAAAAGAAACTTCAAGTTCTCTAAAAGTTACTATATATTTTTCCATCATCCCCTTAATTTTTGAAATTTACAAAAAAATGGGCATACTTGAAATAAAATGTACCTACTGCTTATGATGAGATGCGAACAACAATACGTTTGGAAATACTAAACTCAAAAGCACTATACTGGTTGCCACTTTAGTTCTTTAACAATTAACTATAATAATCTCGCAACAATTTCTATTTTGTCAACGTAACACTTCCTCAGTATGCGGCAGTTTGAAATTTTATTAACTTCTCTTCAACGCAAAGTTGTTTATGTAACAAAAATATGGTTTCCTCGCATTCTGGTCGTGGTTTAAAGCAGCAAAGGAGATTGTTGTTAGTGGTGCGGTACTTCACCGTCTTAAGACAATAAAATCCACTTTATCGTCCGCATCGCATGCGCATGCGTTACTTTGCCCTACTTTTCTTACATAGAATATCATATGCATTAAGGCAGCGAAGTCTACTTACGGTCTAGCATACACTGTAAGAGAAGTTGTTGTAATTTTAAATCGTACCACGATGAAAACTATTCAATCTGCGTGCGATAATGTAAATTCACACACTTGCGTAAAAAATGCAGGCCGTGACTTGGCAGGGTCACATTTCAATTTTGAGGTTATGTTTGTAATGTTTGAAAATTCTTAATACTCTAACAGAACAAATAAAGCGCAGATAACTTTTTAAAGATATTATTCTGAATAAAGAAGAGATTTTTTTGTGTTTACATAAAATTATACCCTATTAGAACAATATTAGAGGCTCTGGGGCGTAATTTTATGATAAAGTCCATCGCACCATCTCTTTCTGTCAGTTCTTTAATAGATTGTCGATTTATGTCCTACTCGTAATTTCTCAGTATGCCAAGACGTTAGAATGCTACCCGTCTATAGAATTATGCTAAAGACTACAACTTCACAAAAAAAGATCTTAAATGATAAGCTTATGTAAAATTATCTGCTTACATAAATTGACTACGTGCCACGCTGATCGAATAATTTCTATCGTTTGACATGTAATTTTACACTGGACTGTTATTTCACAAAGTTCCGTGGCGTAAAATTGGACTAAATCGTAAAATTTTGTGCGAAATTACCAAATTTACCAGGTTATACTTTGTAATTTAAAAATACACTACGTGTGAAATTACAATCTGGTTGTAAGTATCACGAAAAAATTTTTTACAGTGTATTTGCAAAAACTTACACTTGCCCGCAAAAAAACTACTGCGCTACCTCAGTGTACAATATAGTATTCCTTGCATGGAAATATTTGATTATTGATTTTTAAGTTTTAATTTTGCACATTAGAGTGAAAGCAGCTAATTTTAAAACGTAAGTCTTAAAATCACATTGTATACATGCGAAATTCTAAGAAAGATTATCGAAAATCTATTAAAAGCATTTCTTTTTTTAGTATATACAGAGTTGTAAATCAGCAGAAATAACAAAAAATCAGAAATCATAAAAAATTTATGATTTGAAAATTTTACAATTTCATTTTTGTTTGTGAATTTTTTTTTTTATTCAAAAATTCAACTCACTTGTTAAAAATTTCATTATTTTGTCTTAATAAAACTGTTTCAATTATATTTGATACATTTTTTAATAATGATATCAATATCTACATTTCTCGTCAAATGTTCTTCTTTTTTGGTTGAAAATTTGACTACTTAGTTAAAAGATAAACTAATTTAATAAACATTAATATTTATGGTCTAAATTTTTGTCATTTAAGTTCTCAACTCATTTGTTGGAGGAAAAGCAAACTATTCTGGTTAAAAATAAATTTGTAGGTGAAAATTTAACTATTCCATTCTTTAAGCAGAATTTTCCATTTTTAGTTAGAAGTTCATATATTTCATTGAAAGGTTGTCGCTTGTGGTTGAAAATTAATTTTCTTGATCAGAAATTTATCTTTTTGTTTGAAATCTTATATTTTTCAGTTGAAAATTTAATTATTTGTTTGAGAAGTCGTCATTTTAGTTGACAATTCATTTCTTTGGTAAAAAATGTAAATATTGTGGTTAAAATTTTTGTACTTTGGTAGTTTTTTTAAAACTAAAAATGTATCTGTTTAGTAAAAAAATTAATTTTCTTGGTTTAAAATTCATGTTTATGGATTAAGCATATAAAATTTGGTAATTAATAACTTGAAAAACGTCTTCCAAAAAGTGTTCTTGAATACAAACCTGCCTTTTGATGTATGCTGTTTCTGCATGAGTCAGACATATAGACAGTACGTGCCCTAGATGCTCGGTATGAGCATCGCACGCCCTGCAGTTATTATCAGGAATGTCTTGGCTCAAAATATGGCGATAGTGTGCTGAAGTTAAATGGCACTGTCTTGGCATGACAAAATGAAACCCTTTGTAACCGACTTTAAAGCGAGTGATTTAAGGAAAGCAAACGTTAGCTTATACGACATCGAGACCTCTATAAAGTTCAAGACTCTAGACAGCGACCGAGACCTGAAATAAAAATCAAAATTATTAATATAGTGTCAGTAAACACCAAGAACATGTAAAACATGAAGATTTTGTACAGAAAATTTTAGGAGATCCGGAAGAAAATAAAAACATTACCTATGCAAACTGTCAAATATGCTCAAACGTTTTCAGCTGATTTTGATACAATGTGCACTTTCCTCTTTTGCAAGTATATTAACACATTGAAATATAAATAAACTAGTCCCCTTTAACGCGATTATCCTATGTCATAAAAAGAAAAATATAGTATATCCAAAGCCGATATTCTCTCAGGAGGCTACATGCTTCGGACAAGGCACCCATTTTGTATTTTTCAGAAATTAAATCCTTGCGTTTCTTGATTCACGGACTGAGTTCGAAACGTTCCCTTTCTACATGACGATCAACGAGTTACGCCACTATACTGACAGTTGTGCCTCCTATGGGAAAGTTCACTTCTGCTTTCTCCTTTTTAGAAGCGTCAAAAAATCAAAGCTTAAATTGCTTTTACTGTATATTTCATAAACTGAATTCAGCAATATGAAATTTCAACGTCTTGGCTCTTTATATTTCAAACAATTTAGTTTTAAATTGTTTAGTTTAGGATATTTGATTTGAAACTGCTTCTTTTAAATGATCAGTCAAATATTTTCAAATATTCGAAAAATCGGTTTTTCTATTCAGGCTGTGTCTAGTCGTCCTGAAAAATTGGGGGATTCGGAAAAAGGTATGGGCTAGTCGTCCCGAATTTTCGAGACAACTAACCAAGCGTATGAAAAATATTGGACTAGTCATCCTGAATTCTGAAACGATGAGACACTTCGTTTTTTTGATTAAAAAATTTTTAGTCAAATAGTTTGAAAATTTTAGACTGAAAAAATGTTGGATGAGGATTTGAAATTAAATAAAGCGTTTCATTATTGTACTAATTTAGAAATATCTTGTGAAATCAAATATTGTACAATTCTTAATACACAAACTACAGTTCAATGTTTTAATTAAAGAATCAATTCACATTCAAACTTAAAGCTGATTACCCTAAAACGTTTGTTTCACGTTGTTTTTCATCAGGGCCCTGAAGACGTGAACTGCAATGTTCACCAAACGTCGGCAAGATTCGTAGTTTTGCATACAATTGAAGCATGAAAAAATCCTTTTATTTTATTATAAGAAATCATCGTGAAAGCATTAAATCTGTTATAAATATACAATCTCTCTGTGTAAATGGGTAGATTATACAAACATGCAAGATCTCAATAATATGTGTTGCCCAATTTCCTTCGGGAACACTAGATTTATTTGCATTATACACTAACTGTGCACGTTTGCTCAACTTAAGGGCTGCCTAAAATAACCGGTTATAGAAGACTATCGCACCGATTTTTTGACCCTGAGAGCTTCTGAAGAATGTTTACAATTTTAATCTTTCAAACATATATCTAAATATTTAATTTTTATTTAGTTTTTTACTTTACTTCAAATCTGCATTTTATGTTATTATCCACTCTCGCCACCTGCACTAACCCAACCTTTTGGAAATTCACGTACTAATTTGTTTAGAACCCACCACTTTTTTTATTCAGCGTATTCGCCCCAGAAAAAATTAATGTTGGTAATAGTGCGCGTTTCATTACCCACAGAATTTAGTCATAACGTAAGATAGTTTTTCCTTTTCTCGCTTGTATCGCCCAAACAAAATTTGAAGCACGCGTATTTATAATATTTAGATTATTTATACAAACAATCAGACAAAACGGCTTTACTGTTTGGTCTGAAAATTACATTAACGTTCTACACTTCATTTCCAGGACCTTTAAGTGTTACAAAGTTCACCAATTTTTTATCTCCTTTGCTGTCCATCGATGAGTTTGATTTTGAGGAGGCGATACATACAAGAAAAATTAAAATCAAAAGAAGTCAGTCTGAAATAATTTCTGAAAATATTAACGTATCGTGCCGCGAATCACCGTGCTATCCCTCAACTGCTAGGCATCTATTTAATATATGTTCACGATTGAATGTTGTTCGTTGCAAAATCTGCTACGTCAAAGTTCATAAACTTTTCTAAATGCAACTGCAACTTTCCTAGCACATTTTTGTCAGTGTGGGTATTTAAAAATGAAAATTCAATCGTCTTTATTTGTGCTTACAGATTCAAGTTCATACAGCGGCAAACCACCAGTATTTTATGAACCGGAGATGTATCCAAAACGTAAGTCATTTTTTAAGGTAACTCGTTAACGTTACGGTACACAACAAAAAATTATTTTTCTACAGTTATCTTACTTAAAGAAAAAACTTTAAGTTTTCTGAAAGTTACTATAAATTTTGCAACTAACCCCCTTAAATTTTAAAATTTACAGAAAATAAGCATACTTGAAATAAATTGTACCTGCCATCTATTATAAGATGCAAACAAAAATAGGTTTGAAAATACTAAACACGAAAGCCTTATAGTGGTTTTAACTTATTTTGTTTAAAAGTTCATCATTTCAGATGAAGAATTGTTTCTTTGGTACAAAATGTAACTATTTTGGTGAAAATTTGGGTCCTTTTGTTTGAAGATTATTTTTTTTTAACCATAAATATTTGCTTGTAAATTAATTTTTAGCAACAAAATATCTAACTTTTTGCTTGTAAGTCCATGTAATTTGTGTAAGTTCAGCCCTTCTAGTATAAAATTACACTACTGAGTTTATAATTTATGTTCATGGTTCAAGCGTAAAATATTTGGTAATATATGATGATAAATTCTATGCGTACATTGCTTGGCAAATTGCGAAGTTGAACATCATTTGTAAGCTGCGACTTGGAAAGCGTCATCACAAAAATTTGCGCCACCATCTGTTTAGCTAGAAGATAGTTGACTTTCATGTCTCCCTTCTCCGGAAGAACCCGACGATAGTGGCGGCGCAAGTTAACATCCTTGCTGTGTTGCTGATTAGTGCCACTATTACTGAGATGAATCGCACTTGAGTTATCACAGGGTGCAACTGTAGCCGTGTCAGCAAACTCTATAAAAGACAAATCAAAGATTAGTATTTAAATAATGAGGGCCGCCTTACAAGCGTTAGACAAGGGCATATATTTGGCTTCCATTGTTGGAAGAGTCACAATTTTTTTTTGATAGAATCTCACGTTATTCCTCTTTCTGAAAATATGGAAAATGTGTCAGCATAAGATTTTTTATTTTCCTAGTTTTTCTGTATTAAATATAGTGATTAGCAGTACCGTGCAAATACTGCAGAACACGTTCAAATTAATTTCAATGCATCGGACCAGGATTGGCTGAGAATCGACTAAAAGTGATGTGGCTGCAAAAGAAACATATGGACGTGTCGTTTTTGCTAAAAAATAAGTGCCGTCATCAGCTATCGATACGGTGTGTTCTGCAGTTGGCAGTGCTTTTCTTCAAGCAAGACCATTGTCCTTAGTTATTTGTAGAGATGGCTTTATGAGCGTAGACTCTATTTTGGAATCCTGCCTAGAAAATCTCTTTCACATTTCCTTCTTGCATCTTTGTTATGCTACAATCACGGAGGATCCTGCACTTTTTCCTGCTCACGCACGTGCACACGAACCTGTACAGTTAATCTTGACGGTTCTGAGCATGGAAACTAATCCGCGAGGATTTGTTAGTAGCTTAGCTCTCTTGACGGCGAGCTCGGTCTTTAAGGGAATAGAAGAAAGTCAACTTTATATCTGTAAGCGACATGCGTTCTGCGTACGATTTTCATAGTTTGGAGAAAAAAGTTAAGTTTGTGGAATTAGTTTTAACCAGTGATTATCTGGGGGTTGTGTATATAGAGGCTCTTCTGAAGGTCTTCTTCCACATAGGCTGTTTTAAAATCAATTAAATAAACAAACATATGGCTTTTAACACAGCCAACTAAAACTTTGCTTCATATTACTCGAATGATTTCAAAATAAGAAGCCTTCTCCATCCACATATCGTAAGACGCTTTTTAATTCTGAAGCCTTCGACAGACATGCGTTACGTACATAGATATCTGCGCTTAAATACATTTTTCCGTGGATATGTTCGGTGTCCGGGTTGAAGTACGATTGCACACGTCATTTTGATAAGCATTGCATTGGCTCTTTCTGCCACACCGTTTCGCTAAGATGCTGAGGTTGTTTTTGTTTAAATATTTTTTGTTTGATAAACCAATTGTATTCTAAAGTGTATAAATCCTCAAATATATATTTATCTGTAGCTGATATGGTTATTTGTTATTGTTAAAAACGACGTTTCATATTAAAACTATTATCCGATTTTTTAAAGAATTTGTATTTTTTTATGTGAATGTGATAAAAAATCTAATTTTTAAAAAAATTTTGTTAAATATGTCGCTTAAAGCTAAATAATCAAGTGTCATGCAAATCCTTCGAATAATTTATATATCTTTAAAGAATAAGTTCACATTGGCCAGGACAAGTTTTTTTAGAAAGACTATATTTCACAAATATTACGTTAAAGTTTGTCGTCCTGAAATTATACATTCTTCGTTCTTCTTCATTCTTCTTCGTTAGCTAGTTCAATAGTTGTAATGTTCACCGAGTATTTAGTTTTTGGTCGATTTCGTTATTTCCAACGTTCTGCAAATATACCTCTCAGGTGCCAAGCGCAGCTATAGCACAGTAAATGACGTCCTACTTTGTTTATCTGGGAAAGGGATCCTCACCCACTCTGACATTAGTCAGACTCCCTATCAGGATAGGGTGGGCGTAGAAGTACATAGAATGATTTTCATTAGTACTGGCTTAGGGATCGAACCCAAGACCTTCTGCACATAAGTTTAACGCGCTATCGTCTGAGCTATAGAGGCTTCTAATCGACACACTCAATCAAATAAAAAAATCTGATACCATTATCTCTATAAAAATGTACAAATTATCTTAGGTAAATTGTTTGAGCATTTCGACAACAGTTTCAATAAAAAATATTTTCCTACTGCGCGGTCACATTCTCTTCGCTCGCAAGTTTGAGTGTGCCACGGATGTGCGACTGTTGGTTTTCAGGCTTTGCACTCGATAATATACATTCATCTTGCACTTCATGCATAATGATATATTTACCTTGCGCTACGCGCTCGTCTTTGTATTCCCCCCACATTTGGGTACAGGCTTTTTAAAATTGAAGGTCAAAGCATCGACAACTTTAATTTGATAATTGCTCGTGTTTCGCACTTTATCTTGTTTAGAATGTCAACTTTTTACATTATCTTCAATGATATGATATCGCATGTATATTACATTTATTTTTGTACCTCAGCCAGAGCTTGCTTTTTTAGATATTTTTAAATAAGGTACAAATTTTATTTATCATGATAATTTTAATGCTTGTTTCGTATTTTGCATTAAACCTTATTTTTACCTACCCTAAAAAATATAGTAAATCAATAAATTTATATTATTAAAATTCATAATATGCATTGGTATTCAAACATACGTATTTTCAATGTCTTGTTTTTATAATTTAAAAGAAGAGCGCATTCTATAAAACAACAATTATCTTACTAAACATTCTATTAAAACTTGTGTCGTTTTTCTATAAATTCAATTTGCTTATTTTTAATTGTATTTTTTCCGATATAAACTAAGAATACACATCTTAGCGAAAGTAATAAAATGTTATTGTAGCTTGTGTCGTTTTTCCAGATCTTTTTTGGTTAAACAACTTTCGTCTTTTCATTTTTATATATCTCTTGTGTCGTTTATCTAAAAATTTATTTTATTCATTTCTAATCCTATTTTTTATGATTGAAGAAAATCTACTTGTTTTACCTAAAAAATTTCGATAGTGGTTCACTTTCACCTCGATAATGGTAAGAATAGCTGTACGAATATACGTATATCGACATACGCATATTAGTATATCAACATGTGCGCCAGGCAGCCCCGAAAATCATTAAAAAAATTGACCCGGCAGTAGTACTTCAAATAATAAAACACTTATAAAGTAATAATTTTTAACTTTAAATTAGTGTGCTGAAACCTAAAAAAAAAGTTACAATAGTAAGGAATCTCGGTGATGTTCCTTGAAATCATAACGGCTTAAGTCACTATTATGAGAGATAAGAACTCACTCGACTGAAAAAACGAAACGGACGGGAATGGCGATATACATTAATGAAGAGCATACAAGAAGGAGGTTAAGCGAGGCAAAGGATCCGATCAGAGCAGAATCGCATAGTGTCGGTGGTCAG
>JAUELO010006641.1:0-11698 GCA_032357855.1 Amphibolips quercusostensackenii
CTTTAAGCGTAGCCAGCTGTAACAGTACGGCTGTTAACACAAGATGCAATGCTGGAATTCTTGCTTTAATCGAGAAAGGACTAGATCGACCAGTTCAATGGATTGTGTGCATGCTTTATTAAAACGAGTTACCACTACAGCATCTTTTTATCAGTCTAGATGGTACGACTTCTGGCTCGAACAGTTTTACTGCTCGCATTAGTGAACAGTTAAAGAATTGTGAACAGCTTGCTATGACGTTATTTCGGGCATATGTCCAGCAGACGTGGCTGCTAAATGCCCTGGAGATCGTCAACACTTAAGCTTGGTCATTTTCTCTAGTCAAATTTCGCGTCTGTTCGTTGGTACCAAAACACCTTTCAGAAACTTGACGATCTTAGCGAACTTCGTGATGAAGGCTTATGCGCCAATGTGGTTTACGATTCAAGACCATCCATCGTGTACTTAGGGTGCCAAGCATTTATGGAAGGAGGTTTAACTTTCTCGGTACATAGATCGAAGTCTTGAGTTAGTCGCTAATCCGGTTCTCTAGCATGGTGCTTATTTTGTCCACCTTGAAAACCTTCTGCGTGTAATTTAAAGGAGGCGACCAAAAAACGATCAAAGAAGAAGCAGTTCAGCGTATTGTTAACATCCGGCAAAAATCATTCCCAGATCCGCAACGATCACATGGAACTAGAACCTTTAAAGTTATAGCCTTGCAATTCGATGTAACAGATTTTACGAAGATTATCGATTGGGAGTAAACCAGATTGACTGAACCACCTCTAACTCAAAATGCAAGTGTAATTAAAAGCGATTTAAGATCAATGCCAAAAATTTCGAAACTTCCTTGCCATATTCAATCTTTGGACAGAATGATCGAGGTTGTAACCAAAGCATTCTTCAAGGTTATAGGCGAAAATCAAACCACACGGTTACATCAAAGCAAAAATGCATGCGCAGAGGACAATACCTTCCTTAAGGTAGAAAAAAATGTTCATCTAAAAATGCTAGTTTTCACAACTCAGGAAATGAAGCCCTTAATTTCAGAGTTTACAAGCTTATTAATTTTTATCAGTAAAATTTGAAACTCCTCTAAAGCTATTTAATGAAAGTTAAAGAGTTATGCTTTGTGTCTTTTCGTTTTAAAAGCTCTTATGTATTTGAAAAGATTATCAAAGCTAGATAAACAATAATGATTTTAAAATATACAAAAATAATAATTCTTAAAACCTGCTGCCTCCCTTTTTTTAAATGCTAAGTGTTGGCCAATTTTTTCTAGTGTATTTTCATTAGTATTCGCCCTACAATTTTTTGAACATCTTTTGAAGTCCGCTAAGAAAAGAAAATTTAAAAAAACACATAAGTCAAATTTTTAAAAATGTATTGTGTCAACATTGATAATTTCCCAGTCTTATCTTTTATTTGAATACATTTTCACCAGTAGAAAAGCTTTTTGTACTTTCGTCAATCAGCGACAATTTTTTTTTACATTTTAGGGGTTCTAATACACTACTTTTTCATATAGGTCCAATATTGATTTTTATCATTTAATTTTTTAACCCACCTCATTGAATACGCTCATTAAAAACCAAATTTCATCACATTGTGAGGTGTGATGCTGCGCTTTGACTTGAATGTTCTATAAATTATAATTTTAATGTGATTTTGATGTGCATACTTTTTGCGGTGAAGCTATATATATTACTCTAAATATCTTTTGAATAAAGTTATTATTTGTTATTTGCTTAATTAATGGGTGTTGCCTTTAAGCCATCCTGCCTATACACTGATGTTATTTTCTCCCTTTACTGTTTTGATTCATATAAACCTCAACTAATTTCATTTATTTAATTACATTACAATTAATTAATTACATTTCAATTCTGTTAATGTAATTAAAAACTCAAGGCAAGGTAATCCTATTTATGCTGTTAAGCGAGGACGAATGTTGAAGTCAATTTAATTTTTTTCGTAAAGTACAATTGTCAAAATTTTTATCCAGACCGGAACGTTTGGACCGAAAAGGCCTACAAATCAATCTTGAATGACTTCTTTAACGACTAAAATCTTAACACTTTAAAATCAAACGAATGTCGTTTTTGACATATTTGAAATTATTTTAACCCATGACAATGCACATCTTATTAGGAACATTGCAAAATACAAAATGTGCAATATAATGAATCCTGTGATTTTAATGTGGAGATGAAAAATTACTCCGGAAGTTTTTAAAACTGATTGTTTTATTATTAATCATATTAAATTATAGGGCAAAAGGTTATTGTGCAAGATATAATTCATTTTAACATAACCAGAATGTTTTCAAAAACAAATCATAATACTTAAAGCCTAGGAAAGTACGTCACCTATTGAAAACTAACGTTTTTATGATTGAAGTATTTTAAAATGTGCGATAAGTGTTTAATTTCTCCTACAGACTTTTTTATCTGTTTCCACCAAAACTGATTTCTCAGAGCTACTCATCTGACACGTACTTCAAAGCAGAAATTCCCCCACACCGACACGATGCCCTACTTCGTCCTACTGCTAATTAGGTAACTTTGAATTTTTTTTTTAATGTTAAGTTCAATTGTTAACTTTTGAAATTATAAAATCATTTAGTTGAGAATACATAATTTTAAGATATTTAACTTTCAAAATTTTCCATTTTAGTTTTTCATTGTTCATCGTACATTGTAACGTTTGCAATTTACAGGAAAGACAGTCTGCACTTAGCCACTGTAAGTTAATTAGTAATAGATATAGCAATAGAGGGGAGCAAAGGCTGACTATTACATGACATTACCACTAGACATGGTCATCGGAACAACTGCTGAATAAGGTCTTCGAGAGGTTCAAACTTCAAGTACATACTTCTTTGCTTTTCAGAAGAAAGAAACAGCACGCCATCATAAAGGAGAGCAAGGCTTTCCTTGATGATGGCTATTCAATTTTTATTCTAAAAAGAGTTGCTAGAAATAATGATAAATGTTTGAACAAATTTATGTAAGAATCTAATTATCAGTATAAAGTTGTAGTTTTGTACTAGAAACAATTTGCATCAAAACCGCAAAAAATCATAATTAGCGCCTACAACTTGCAAAATCCATTCCTTTACAAATGGAAATTTTTGAAACCTTATAAAGCAAAATTTTAGGGGGATATTTTAAAATAACTATTTTATTTATGTTCTATGGCGATAAGCGTGAATATTCTGAAAAGAAATTCCAATGCATTTTTAGATCCCCCTACTGTGCAACTTCGAATCACATAAATATTTGCCTCATAAATATAGAGATTATGAGTATTTGAAATCTTAGGGCTTTTTTAATATACATTTTTTTCAAATCATTATAAGTTTTTTACTATATGTAGAACTCGAATAACGCAGACACCTCATGTGTTTAGCATTTTCCGTAAAAAAACAACGGCATATTTGGCAAATTTATAAGAAAGATTTTTGCTAATTTTAGAAAAATTTACAAAAAAACCATACTCTTTCATCGCATCATGCATCGTTCGCGAAAAAAATGAGAAACATTTAATTTTGCTAAAAGCAATTTTCGTGATTACAAAAATTATTTGACCAGCATAAAACTTACACTAAGTCTTCTTTATATAAGCAGGAATTTTGAAAATGTATTGCACGAAAAACAAATAATTTTTTTTTCATCAAATCAACTTCTCATATTTCAAAAATTCAGCTGGAATAATAAAGTCGAATTTAGCGGAAAACTGCACTTTCCTTATTTTTGCCAATATTTTCATATAATTTTTATTAAATGCTTTCATATTTTATTTTATCGTATATTCTGAAGCTTCGTGGAGTACGTTGAACGATCATATATGGAAGTAATAATTTGTCAAGTGTGCGTATTGTAAAAGAGAATTTTATCAATGTCATGTACACGGTTTGAATGTAACAAATCATACTTTTACAAAATCGCTAAGCACAATCTTGCCGTTTTATTAATTTTCTGAATAAAAGAGCCACGTACATCACTAGGATACGTGAGTCACATTTTTGTCTGTGTACACAATTACGTGTCATAATGAGAAAAATGAATAATAGCGGTTTTACTTGCTTCGTGAAACTCATTTTTTCACTGATGCTAAGAAATCTGAAAATTATTATTTGCACTTACTCTATAAAAAAAATATGTGTGATTTTATATAAAAATATGTGATACGAAATTATCGAAAGTCTCGCACTTATTGTTGCTGAATACCTGATTGATTGCTTACTCTGTTTTCACTTCGTTCCATTGAATTTTCTGAAAATTTTCAAATGAGAAATTTGGATTCTTAAAATCAATTTCTGAGATAAAAACTTAAAAAGTTTAAATGATTTTTTTAAAATAAAGGCAACAATATTCTCTTCTAAACGTTTCGGCCCAATTTCTTAAAAATATAGGTCATATGTATTTATCTATTAATAAAGTTTAAGCATATTCTGCATTATCAATTCAGTAAATTGAAATTTTAAAGTAATTATATTTAATGACATAGCTCATTTCTAAATGTTTTTACACATTATTGACCAAAGAGAAAATTTTATGGATAATTTTTTTTATGTTGAGAAGTAAATGTGTCTTGAAAATGTTGCTATCACACTAAATAATTTTTTTTACACTTTTAGAGAGATGAGCAAAATAAAATTATAGACAGAAGCTTTGAATATCTTGATAGATAATAGACAATTATAGCCCAATACAGTGAAATTCGAATTTTTCTGAGAATGTTTCAAAGGACCTCGCTAAAAATGCATTGAAATGCCTCACCCCAAAATTTTTTTGTTAGGACTTTTTCTAAGCAATACCTAAAGCATCAGAAAACCGAACTTGATCAGACTTTTAACAAGAGTAACATCAAGAGATATTGTACATTACAAATTGGTTATTAATCGCTCTTTATCAGAAAGCGAAGTTTTTGTTTTATTCGTAAAACACAACATTGAAAATAAGAAAATAAAATGTTTGGCCTCATGACGCAAGATACAAAAAGACAAACACATAAAAGTAGTAAGCCCGAAAAAAATCTATAAATTTGTTACTATTAATCTTTTGACTGAACGTGTTGTTTTTGTTTTAATCGTAAAAAATAAGATGAGGCCTAAAAAAATTAATTTGTTGAAAAATGACGCAAGGTACGAAAAAAATTAATAGACAGAACATGTGCACCAAAAAAAAAAAACAACAAATTTGTTATTGATGAAAATGAATAGAATAAAGTTTCTTCTCCAAAAAAGAGTTACAAATTTGTAATGAATAACTTTTGAATAGTACGTGTAGTTTTTGTTTCAATCCCAAAAATAACATTTAAAAAAATTAATTTTCAGAAAAACGACACAAGAGGCAAATAAAAAGACAAAAGTTGTTCACTAAAAAAAGATCTACAAATTTGTTATAACCTTTTGTTATAAAAATACATTTGAAATTAAAAAAAAAGCTTTTTGTAAAAACTACAATTGTTGATGCTTTGACCTTCAACTTGAAAAAATCTTTGCACAAATTTTTGCCTAAACCCTAAGTATAAATAATTAATTCATTACCCATATTTCTTTATTATGATTTTAAGAATCTGGAAACTTATAATTTTCTCAACTTCATTCAAATAATCAGAAATTCATGTCTTTATATTTACGCAGGCTAGATCGCGTTTACAATTTCGTAATATGACCTTTTTATTATTTTGATAGAGATAAGAATAGTACACTATCTCGTCGTTTTATTAAACGTTTCTATTTTTCTTTGTTTTTTATGATTTTAACTATTTTGAAATTATTATATATAGTTCTAAATATTTTTCTTTTCACCGAACTATCATTTTTCACTACTGAATTTAAAAATATACCTACTACTAGAATTAGCAATTTTCCACTAGTCTTTAGTGGCTCATTTGTCCCTATATTAGTTTTTAAAATGATTCTTCATATAAAAACTCATAACATCCACTGATAGTAACTATGAAGGAAGATTTCGTGGTAGCAGCCACTTTGTTGCTCACAGGGTGAGCACTTGATTTAAAATTAAAATTAAAAGAAGTAAAAAAGTAGATTCTTAATTTTATCGATTACTAATAATTATTTTGATTTATGTATTTTCACATTTACTTTTAATAACAGCTCTCAACATCCAGATAAACTAATTAATTTACGTATGTAGGTTGTTATTAAAAATATTATACATCTTTGCTTGTTAGGTTCGCCTTTCTTAACACACGGCGTGAAGTGTATTTCAGTAATTTTTCTGCAATTCTAATCCAATTACAGATGTTCTACTTTATCATGACATGCGTGATCTATTTTAGCTGATATGATTGTACTATGTTCTACCTGATTTTACTAGATGAAAGAAAAAAAAAGTCTCAGTTTGTGGCGCCACCGCAGTGCTATGGTAAAAATGATTTAAATGTTTCAATGTAAATAATTGTTTAATGCTTTGCAGGTTATAAGCTGATTAATTAATTATTAAATGACTAATTTTTACGCAATATTATAATACATTTAGATTGAGGTTAATTATTTTTCAAATCAGTAACATATAATAAATAAATCAAATGCATAGAAATGCAATTTCAATTGAAGAAGAAATATAATAATGAGAAGTGGGACTATGTAAATCTGAAGCTGATGTCAACGTCAAGCTGAAATAACTATGAAAAAAGAGAGGCAAGTAATTGTTTCATGATTTTGATTTTGTCAACTGAGTATCGGATTCATTTATATTTTTAAAAATTATAGGTAATAATGTTCAAATAATTCAACAAAGTGTTTTGATGTACTGATTTACTGAAATGTCCGTGAAATAAATACTTCAATTAATTTTTAAAATTACATGTACATATGTTTAATTGGAAAAATAATATTTCAAGAAATAAAAGTTCAAATTGAAAATATAACGTGAAATTTGTTTAAACAAAAATATCCGTAAAGTACCCGCAAATGTCATTGTACAAAAATTAAGTTTTTTCAGAATATTCAATTACATAACCCGAAAGTGCAAAAACAATATATTTCAGTGAATTATCATTATGTTTCGTTGCGTTAATTACACATATAAAAATGATGTTTATTTTGTATTTAGGGTTTCATAATTTATTTTGTAGACATTTTTATGTCTACATTAGCATCAAAGCGCCGCCCTCATTCGTTACATATTCTGTGATTTTTCTTACATCTCCACTTTATAATTACAGGATGGATTCTTAGGAACACATTATTGGGATTTGATATTATGATTACTTTAATTTTATTCATATTAGTTTACTAATAATATTAGATGTTAATAATAGTCATCGTGAATGAAATATTTCAACGTTACATAAATTCACTGAATACATTCTTTGAAAATCTAATTTCAGCAAAAATTTGAGTGGTCAAAAGCTTTTAGCGAATAAATAGTTATTCGAAAATTAAGAAAAAAATAAAAATTAAAAGTAAATTTCGCGCGCGCATTAAACATACTTTTAATATATGAACACGCTGAGCCTCAACCAACTTCAGCTTAAACTTTGTACACCGTTCCAGTTCGTAGTAGGGCTTATTTCTCTCATGTTACACATAGAATACGTAGTAAAAAAGCTCAAAAAAACTTTTATTTAAACAGAAATTAGGTCTCTTACAGTAGTTTTTTTTGCGCAAATAAAGCCTTGTTGTCCTTTGGTTTATTAAAAATTTCTACTCAAGAACAACTTTTTAAGTATTTCAATTATCTGCTGTTGCCCAAATAGTTTGAGCCAAGAAGGAAAACATTGATAAAGCCTTCTTTAATTCTACATATTTTGCATAATGATATAACTAGGTCTATAAAAGACCCAGTTTTCGATAACATTAAATATATTGCTTATAGCTGTGATCTAATAATGACTCGTTGTACGAGAAGACGTCACGAATATAGAAAGTCTTATTTTGTGCCAGAGATTAGGAAAAAAAAAAATTTTTTAATCTATTTTCTTAATTAGGTATGAGGAGAATGAGTATCAACCTAAGTGCTTTAGAAAGTATTTTATTTAAGTTGTATAAAATTTTTTCTCTCTGATTTAAAATTGGTAAAATTTAGCTAATTACTAGTGAAATTTTTCAGATTCGATGAGCGAAAAGTGAGCAACTGAAGATTAGTGGGAATTTTCCAATTTTATTATTAGAGATATTTCGCAATTCAGCAGTGAATAAACTAATTGCTTTGTGAAAAAAATCTTTTTTTGGACATTTTTGATAGTTAAAAAAAGATATAGATATGAACAACGTTAAAAAGAAAAAATTTCGATAAAACGACGCTGTGGTGTACCATTTTTATCTTTATTGAAATAATAAAAAGGTTCTATTGTGAGATTATAATGTGACGTAGCCTGACTCAATTAAAGAACATTGCCTTCCAATTATTCATACATACATGGGACAGATAAGATTATTTTAGACTCTTTAAATAAGAATGGATCAATGAACTGGATATTATTTATAAACATTCAGGGTCTTCATGCGCTACTTTTTAACTTAGTTCTGTTTTCGATTTGAACCTTTTTTTTGTTTTTTTTTTATATTTTGCCTAATTTTTGTCATAAATTTCCATTTTAATAAAAAATATTTGGCTTGAATGAGCTTTAGCTTAAATACGTATTTAATGGACAGAGGTGATGGAGAACTTTGCACGCAGCAACTTCGCAGTTGCCTAACTGTGCACGTCGATAGCTGGGCGGACAACTGTGCACGTGCCTAACTGTGCACGTCGATTTCTGGGCGGACAACTGTGCACGTCCATCTGTACACGTCCAAATATACAGGAGCCCATCTGCACACTTTAAAATTTCGACGTGCACAGTTGTCACTTGGAAAACTGTGCACGTGCATAGATGGTACTTGGACGTGCACATATGAGCTCCTGTGGACTTGGGTGTGCACAGATTTTACTTGTCGAACTGTGCACGCTTATGTCCTTACGTAAGGGTGCATCCTTTTTTTCTACCCAAGGAACTTGGCTAGAATCAGCTGAGCTTTCGCACACCCGTAATTACATACATCCTCGAGCATTTGCTTTTGATTCAAATATGAAAACTTCAAGGATTGATCTATACATAAATTACTTTAGTCAATGTCTTACCGAATTACGACATATCTATTTACAAGTAAATTCTGTAAAGTACATGTACAAACTTATTATTTATAAATATTATGTTAAAATTAGAGACAGAAGAACAGATAAATAAACGATTCGAACTGATTACAAGTGTTGAAAAAGGTCAGAATAAATTGCTCAACTAATATAAGGTTCTGATTGTATTAAAAGGAATATAATCAATTTAAATTCAAAGGATTCAGAAAATGCAAAGAATACAAGGAGTTCAAGAAATTTGAGAAATTTATAGGTCCAGGAAAATTTTTAGAAATAAGGTTATTAGGAGAATTTAAGGGATTCTGAAAATTCCAGTTACTTAAAGAATTCTACGAGCACAAAGAATTCAGAATCCTGAGAATTTACAAAATTCTTTTCATTCCTGGAACTCTTATAATTACTTAAATTCCACAAATATAAGAAATTCCCCGAACTCCAAAATTTTATTAATTTGTAGAATTTAAGTTATTGCCAGAATTCTATTAATTTTATAAATACCACCAATAATCTGCATTTTTGAATTTCCTGAATTCCTTGCATACCCTGAATTCCCTGCATTCCCTGATATCCCTGAATTCGTTAAATTTCTTTACTTCTTTTAATTCCTTAAACTCGATAAATTCCTTAAATTAG
This sequence comes from Amphibolips quercusostensackenii, assembly GCA_032357855.1. NCBI lineage: Eukaryota > Metazoa > Arthropoda > Insecta > Hymenoptera > Cynipidae > Amphibolips > Amphibolips quercusostensackenii. The sequence goes on from JAUELO010006641.1 coordinate 9,729, forward strand.
TTAAAAAACTTGAATTCGTTAAATATCTTGAATTCTTTGAATTCCTTAAATTTGCTGAATTCCTAGAATTCGTTGAATTCCTGAAATTCGTTGATTTCCTTAAATTTGTTGAATTCCTTAAATTTGTTAAATTAATTAAATTTCAAAAATTCCTTTTTTTCGTTGAATTCATTTTATTCTCTGAATTTGTTAAATTTCCTGAATTCTCTAAATTCTTTTAATATCTTAAATTCTGTGAATACTTTAAATTCTCTGAAATCTTTGAATTTTCTGAATTTTTTTAATTTTAGAAATTTTTCAATTCTCCGAATTCTTAAAAATTTCTGAAGTCTTCGAATTCTCTAAATTCTTCAAATTCTTTGAATTCTTCACATTCTTGGGATTCTCTTAATTATTTGAAGTTTTCAATTTTCTGATTTCTATGAATGCTCTGAAATACTTCAAATTTTCTAATATCTTAGAATTCTCTAATTCTGTGAATTCTCTGAATTTCTTTAATTCTCTGAATTCTTTAAGTTTCTCGAATTATCTGAGTTCCCTGAATTCTCTGAATTCCTTACATTTTTTTAATTCTTCGAATTCTCTGATTTCTCAACTTCTTTTAATTCCTTTAATGCTCTGAATTCCTTAAATTCCGTGAACCCTGAATTTCCTGAATTCTTTGAATTGTCTGCATTCTTTAATTTTTTTAATTACCTGAATGGCCTGAATCTAGAAAAACAAAATATCGATTTTAATAATGTTAATAGATTTCTGATACTCACCTTTGGTGTGATGCGTGAAGTTTTGATATTCGGAACCAATTATGAATTTTGGTGCAAAAAAGCGCATAAAACTAGTCTAATTTAGGAATTTATACAAAAAAAAAGTAGGGTTTAAGCTGTTTCTATGCAAGTTAAAATCTGGAATCCGTCGAACTTAGTGCTGGATTAATCATTTCAGTTCAGCATGGAACGCGGACACAAATATGTAACCCGTCATGATACATTATCAGAGAAGCTACAGTAAAACTGTGATAAAAAATATTAGAATAGTGTATTGCGTATCGAAAGGGACACAAGGGTCTTTTCGTAAAAAGCGCACTGTTTTTAGAAAAAATCCAAAAACAGTGCAAATCACGGAAAGACCCTCCTCCTAATCGATACGCACGATACTTTTCATAGAAGATCACGAAAATGCAGGGTAAAAACATCGACCTATCTTCATCTTCATCTAACTAGAATCTATCTTTCTCCATTTTAACTTTTGTGAAATGTAAGAAATGCTTATGTAAAGAGCTCTTTTCGTGTTCTAACGTCACGACACTCTAAACAAAAGTCTTTCTGTACGTCTTCATTCACATTGTTCGTAACACGCAATTTTACATTCATTCTATAAGCATGAAACACGCCGTTTTCATGATAGTGTTGTGAACACATTTTTTTCGAATGCACTATTTTTTTCATTATGAGAAAATACATAAAATAAATTGTTGATTTTGCCAAATTGAAGGCAGGTTATTAACTGTAAAAAAATAAATACCTACTGAGTTAGTACGGTAACGTGTCCATGCCCACTGGGAAACTCAAGAAAGCTTAATGAAATAAAAGTATTCAAAAGTGAATTTAAAAAGAGATTTTTGCATATCTATAATAATTTAGACCAAATATTTTTTTTAAAATAGACTTTGAAATATTTTTAAACAAACTTTTAAACAGTGAGTTTGCTCCATTCCATTAGGATTGAATAATTTTAACTGTTTAAAATGTAATATTTGTTGATATTAAGGACCACCATCGTATGTGTTATAACTTAAGGACATAACAGTGCACAGTTGGGCAAGTGACATCTTTTTACGTACACAGTTGGGCAAGTGTAATCTGTGCACGTGCACAGTTAGGAAATTTACATCTGTGCACGTGCACAGGTGTTCACGTGACATTTATGCACGTCTAAGACCACAAAAGCCCATCTGTGCGCGTCTAAATCTT